>PVIR01014456.1:0-40218 GCA_004026965.1 Petromus typicus | reverse complement strand
TCCACGCCCAGTATGGTATGTGGTAACCGGGGATCGAACCCGGGCCCTTACGCTTACAAGACAGGCGCCGGAACCACTGAGCTAAATCCCCAGCTCCGAGCAGCTTATTTCTTTTCTTTTTTATACTAAAGCTTTTTAAACATTAACTTTTTTCTATACTTTCTCATATCTTCTTTTTTGTTTGTTTGTTTGCTTTTTTGTGTTTGTTTGTTTGTTTGTTTGTTGTTTTTTTGTGTGTGTGTGTTTTTTTGAGACAGGGTCTCGCTCTGTAGTTCAGGCTGGCCCTGAGCTTGGCCTCAAACTCACAGCACAGCAATCCTCCTGCCTCTGCCTCCTGAGTGCTGGGATTACAGGCGTGAGCCACCACGCCTGGCTCATATCTTCTTTTTAACATTAAAAAATTAACCTAGAAGTTGTTTATTTCAAATTCTTATATCTTAAATATTTAGATGACCAAGTAGTCAATATGAAATGTGGTCTAGCCTGTTTTCAGTTTTACCAAAGGCCATTGAAAATAACTGAAGTCTATTTTTACTGCCATTGATTTACTGATTTGAGTCTAGTAATTTGTTGAAAAGCTCAAGTCTGAATTTAGTCTCTGGGCTGAGGCCTAACGTTAAAATCCCAATGCACCAAGCGCAGGGAGGCAGGGACTGGAGGACGCGAAGTGTAGATCTGAATGAACCCTTCCATCAATGTGAGGTGGAGCTGTTCGAGGTAAACGAAAGTGTGACCAGGACGAAGACACAGTAGTGATGCACTAACCCATCTACGATTTCTCCTTGTCATGCCTCTGGAATGGAAATATACAAATTCTGAAAAAAGGAAGAAAACTATTTTTGTTTAATGAGTGAAAATTTTCCAAGCAAATGAGATGAGATGTTGTAGTTGACCACTGAGGAGACTATTTTAGAAAAGCTGAAAAATGCTAGTGCAGTATGGGTGTTTAGGACCCAAAGCACCGCACTGCACTTACCTACAGCAGGGGTGGCAATGGGAATACTCACTTCCTTTGTGGGACAAGTCATGGTGCAGCTGGGGATTTAGCTCAGCAGCACCACACATACCGTGCAAGCACAAGAGCCTGAGTTCAATTTCTGGTGTGGGAAAACAAACCCTACAAATAGGAGATTATTTTCAATATTAAGAGAAAGAAATAAATACCTAAAACAGTCAGGTGGTAAAAATTCACAGGTGTTCATAACAATAGATGTGTACATGTATTCGTCTAAGATTGCTTAATATAAAGTTGAGTGCTATCCATGACCTTGAGATTACTAAAAGTCCAATTAAAATAAAAATGAATAAATGTCTTGTAATGATTTAGAAAAGCACAACTGATATTTAATTTTACTAACACATCATTATTCGAATGATACTTATTACTGCCAGCATAATCAAACTATTGGCAAAACTCACAGATCCACAGACTGATAATAGTGTGTTGGATTTATATTATATCTTGAAAAGATTATCTTACAAATAAATAATCATTACTTTCTTCAAATACATAAGATATTGAAACATAAACTTCAATCCCTTGTATGTGAAACATTTATTAAATAAGCTCATTCACTTGTTTTATTGCAAATTACTTTCATGATAATAATTTAGCTCTAAAATAATACCTAATTTTCTCAAGTCTCAGATCTTTCCTTTAGGAAATCTTTTAAAATTTTTCTAATAAATTTTCAGAACTGTATTCATTTGTCAGCCTCTAATTGTGGGTCATTACTCTTGTTACAAATAGAAAGATACTTAAAAGCTTACTTTTTGTCCTAGAAAGACAGTGTGAATAATGAAAACTGATAACTTTTTATATCAAAGAAAAATGTCTTCACTTAAGGTCAGAACATCAGGATGGATAGTAAACATTCATAAAAAGATCTTTCATTAACAAGAAATAGTATCAAATTCATAATAGGCAACCTGGTCAATGGGCAAAGCTATTAAACAGTTGAATCAGTATTAAGTGCATGGAGTTGGTGAGGTTTTTGTACAATAGGATCGATAGTCTATCTGATTTAATTTTATAATAGGATGTCTATATCTGGTTTTGTTGCACACTGCCTCAACCTGAACTTAAAATATGTTTGAGGGTCCCAGGGACCTGCCTTATAGGATCTTCCATGGAGAAAGGCAGACTGAAATATTTAACTTTGCATTTTATACTTGTAAATGATTTTCCAGAAATATAGGCCCTGTTGTGCTCGCAAGAAAAATGAGACCAATATGGCAATCTCTCCTTTCTAGAAGAAAGTGGCTAAGGGACACACTGTACTGAGGACACACATCATCTTGTGCTGTACTGTATTGGCAACTTTTACATACTGCATATTATGCTAAATATAAATATACAAGTCTTCATAATAATCTGACAACAGGGCAAGATTCTAGTTTTTCATGCAAAAATCAAGGGCTAGCAAATTAAGGTTCCCAAAATGACTTGACACTACTACAGCTATCATGATTTAGCCACCTGATAAAAAGAATTACAAAATAAATTCATTACTTACTTTAGGATTCAAGGCTTTGTGAGATTATGCAGCATAGATTAATCTTGTGCATTTTGATTATAGAGGAACTGAAACATATGTTCTTATAGTCACTGTACAATTTTTCCACTAATAAGTTAACATGTACTTACTCTGGTAACATAAATATATTCACTTTTTTGTTTTAATTTTGTACTCATATAAAATAATATCTAAATTATATTCACCTCCACATCCTTAGGTGTGTCATATTCATATCCTTAACTACATTTAAACAGTGTAGTTAAACAATAGATGTTCAAATGTGTGTATCTAGTCATATACATGTATTTCCAACAAATAAGACTGTCTATGCTAGTGTTTCTCAGATGCTAACATGTTTAAATTTCTGGCTGATCTTTTAAAAAATGTGATAATGGTTCATTTTGACTGGGATGAGATTATCAATTTCAATATCCTCCATAACTGTAAATACTATGGAGAACTTTTCTGGGGAACACTTACAAAGGAGTTAATTTCCTATCTCACTTTGTGTTCAAGGTGGTCATATCTTTATTTTTTAACTTCAGTTTATACAATGTTTATTACTTTTCAATATACACAATAGTTAGGACCAGGATAGCAAAGAACTGCATCGCAGGAAACCTCAGGAAATAAGAGCTAATGACTACGAGAGAATGCTTTCCAATCGAGTTGTTAATGATTTATGAGCACATAGTTTTCTAGAGTGATTACAAATATTTGAAAAATGTAATAACTTACAAAAGTTAAACAGACTTAAATTTCCCCCTTCAAATAAAATTCATATATATTATTCATTTACTTAACAAATCCTTCCAAGTAGAGTCTCTAGCTCTAGTTTATATCATTACAAAGGTCTAGACTTGTTAGGTTTGAGTGATGGGATTTGGACACCTAGATTTCTATCATAATGTACTTTATTCCCACTCTAATCTAAAAGCAGTGGATCTACAAAATCATCGTGGAAGGAAAAGTTTTCCCCGAGATCTTGTCACACCACTCTTTGGAATGAACAGTGGTGATTTCAATAGTAATGGCAAGTGACACACAGTAAGATTCCCTTGTTGCAAAATTATATACCTAAAACATTCATTTTGCTTTAAATCTGTGTGCAGTGCTTAAGTATTTCTCTTGAAGCATAACTTTCTATTAAATTCTTTGCTTTCTTTCTCTTTCTTTTCTTTCACTGCTCTCCTAGCTTCTGTCCTTACTTCCTCTTTCTTACTTTCCTCTCCACCCCTCCCTGCCCCTCACTTCTCCTTTCCCCTCCCTTATTCTCCTTTGCTCCTTTCCCCTCTTTTCTTTCTTCCTTACACCGTCTCACTATATAACCCAAACTAGTGTTAAACTCATAACTCTCTCACCTCAGCCTCCCAAGTAGTTGAAGTACAGACATAGGCCACTGAGCTTTGCTAAATTATTTTTTCTAACCCTGGTGATGGCAGCTTGGTTTTTCTGTTGGGAGCTGAAAAATCAGGTAAAGAACTGGTTTGAGAGAGCTTGGAAGCTTTAGTAGGTCTGGTCATGAAGGAGAAGAGATATATTCTCTGAACTAAACATTGCTTTATTTGCTTGTGAATTTCAGTGGAGTTTTAATATTCTTTGCTGAGAATCAAAGGTATTGAAAAGCATAGATTCCATACAGAAGGTGTCTACACTTTACAGCAGCTCGTAATTCTCTTTCCACCCTACTCACGAAATACTGAGCATCAAGAGGATGTAAATGGTGCACACCTGTAATCCTAGTCCCATGGCAGGCTGTGCAAGAGGATATCAAGTTCCGAGCCACCAGACAATGATACCCCATCTCAAAATAAAAATAAACAATAAAATAAAATGGGCTGAGGAAGTAGATCATCCTTGGGTTCAGTCTCCGACAAAACACACACACCTTCAGTGAAACCAACTCAGGCTTTCTGGAGGGAGATGTTTATTTTTCTTCTTAGGCATGGCATAGTGAGGTATGTGAAGTCCAGAGGGGATGGGATTTTAATGAAATGAATTGTAACAGTGTTGGTTAGGAGGCATGTCTGGTAAAATATAACAACTGGACAACACAAAGGCAGCAAATCATTCCTCAGGGAACCTAAGAGATTGATTTTTGAATTCAGTAGTCTTTTTTCTTAACCTTAACCCTAAGAACGCTCTGGACTTGTTCAGCTCTAGTTGTTTCTCTGGGGAACAGAATGGGCCACTGTATGGCCACCAACCACTCTGAGGGACTTTTCAATGAGTTAATTCTGCCGCGTCTGTGGCCTTGCACATTCAAACACCCCGTCTTTATGGGGAGACCCTGTGGACATCAGTGTGAAACACTTGGCCGTCCTTGCAACACTGAGTGAAGCAGAATTTTCTGGAGGGTTGCAGACAAAAAACAGTCAATGGTTTTAATGTACCTAACTAAGAAAACTTCTGTGTAAAATATTTTATTATAATTCAAGCATGTCTAATTCACATGTTATAGATTGATAAAACAATAACATAACTACAAAGATAAAATAAGAATAAAAGGTAAAATTTTTAATTAAAAATTTCAGCAAGCTATAATGACAGGATCGATTATAATGTGTCAAATGAAAAATTCAGATTCATAAGACATGTACATTGTTAATATGTAAATGTATGAAGTTTGTTTGAGCTATGGATGTCTTTATCCAATGACTTGTACTGGTATTGTAACTTTATAATTGTCATCATGGAGTCATATGTCCTTTATGTAGAATTGGGAAGTGGCTGACTCTTTAGTCCAAAAAATAAATATAATTCTTCTACTTAGTCACTTGATTGTTGTGTATTATTGTAGATGTATTATTATACCATAGTTCAGTCTACTAGTTTTTATATGACTTCTCAAAATTCCATCAGATGTAAGCAATATACATTAAAGCTTTATGCAAATTAAGATTTCATAGGGCAATTTACTTAATGTGGTATCCTCAGCCCTTTCTTAGTCTAAATTATTTTAACAACTGGCATTCTTGAGGTGTTTTCATGTACTGAAGTCCTAACCTTCAATGTCCTGTGTTAGGAGGTGGTGATTAGGTCTGTGGGCGTTGCCTTCAAGAATGGAATCAATTATCTCAGCCAAAGAGGAGGAGCGAGGGGGCCTCTGACCCTCACTTGACTCTGCTGCTCCTCTCCTCATGGAAATATCACCAGCAAACTGCCATCTGCAAAGCAGGATGGGGGATCAGATGCCAGCTTTCTTGGCACTTGGATATAAGCTGTCACAGACTTCGAAACTTGGAAAAATAATTTTCTGTTGTTGAAGTTGCTCTGTCTGTAAAGTGTTGCTGCAGCATCCTGAACTCCATAATATAGCAATTCTAGTGAATAGTAAAGATGACATTTTAGAAACGTGTAGTAAAATAATAAACAGAAATGCAAACAGTATCCAGACAGCTGTGAGTTACTAAATTTAAATATAATTAAAATTACACTTTTTAAAATTAAATTATGATTTCCAGAGTAAAGATATCTTTAAAATGTTAAGTACAGTACATTTATTCAGAATAATTTCACATATATTGCACTTTTTAAATGTATGTATAATCATATTTAAACTGTTTCACTGAATGTCTGAAGCAAAAGGAATGATCGGGAATAAGTATCATATCTACATTTAGTATGCTGATACTGTCAGGTGTGGTGCCACATACTTCTAATTCCAGTACTTAGGAGGCTGAGACAGGAGGATTCTGGAGAGTGTAAGTCCAGCCTGGGCTACATCGTGAGATTCTGTTTTGTTTTGTTTTTTTTAAGTTGATATAATATTTCTTATATGTCTTCTGTTTTATTTTTAAATGTTGGATTTCAATATTCTTTAGACCTATCATCTCTTAGAGCCCTGCAAATTTTACACAGCATTCCAGTCCTTTTGATGAATGTTCTTTCTTACTGTCACAGGCATTTGAATGCTCCCAGATGACTTCATCTTTCTGCAGGCTTGACTTTGAACTTCTTTAGTTGAAAGCCTATAGCATGGCATATAAGATTATGAAAAGCTTAAAGTATTTCATAGTCCTCCAAAACCTCTATCCCTGGAGATATTTTTCAATTCTTTCTTTAAGTTTTTCTTTGAGGATGGCTACAGTGCTTTGCAGGTTAATTTCTAGTCCCTGATGTTCATATATAGAATTAGTAAAACTCAAGGACCTAAGAATATGAACTTATTTAGAAACAGGATCATTGTAGATCTACTTAACTAAGAGGTCTACATAATAGGGTGGGTTCTAATCCAATGTCTTTAGTTCTTATAAAAATGGCTAACATTACCTTTTTCTCGTACATTTAAATTTGTGGGAAATGAAAGACAAAAATGGTTAGAAATATTATTGAGCTATGATCCTGAAGTTTATTTTTGCCAACACAGATCAAGTAATATCATATACACTTTTCTTTTGATATGTTTTACTTACTTTGTGGATTCTACTTCTAAAAGCAAAGCCCCAATAGCATCTGCAATTCTTTGTTTCTTCACAGATAAATCCCAACTGCTTAGGTTATTACTTATTGTAAAAAGAGGCATTGAGTGAAAGTATGATGATTACTGTTGGGATGAACTCAAAAATGAATGAAAGAACATAAATAGATCTGGCAGGGAATATTATCCACTGAGAAAAAAAAATATCAGTTCAACCAATCCTAGTGACTCATTTAAACACTTCTAAATAGAAAGTCTGTGCCCATAATGAGAGCACACAGCACATGTCTTCCTCTGTATCAATGAAAGTCTCTTCCAAACTTGCCTTTCACCTCTAGAAAAGCCAGAAAACATAATTATCAAAGAATTGCCGTCTTTCAGTAAGGCACTAATAAATTTAGAGTAAGTACCTATAAAACTATGTTTTTCTGGAATTTATTCATAGAATGTACTCAATTTTTACTTCTACTAAATTATCCTACAATACTCAAAAACATTGAAATAAAATCAGTTTTAAACTTCATCAGTCATGTATCAATTTCATGAACTTTTCATTTGAAAGCATGCTCTGGACATTAGCTAATGTAAAGATTAGGTAATCATGTAGTCATTAAGTAAAAGGTAACTCCAAATCTGCATCCCTGGTAACCATTCAACTTCACGTGAGATCTTTACAAAGCTCAAACTTATGAAAGTAAAACTGGAATAAAAAACCCATGAGCCTAGGAATCTTAGGTTTCCTCCCACAGAATGTGCATATTTGTCTGAATTTAGCTTGGCTGAACCAGACCTCATTTTCACTATCAATTTCCAGTGTCATCTGTTTTCTATTTATTTCTTCTCCCTGCCCTCCTCTTCCCTCTTTCCCTGGTTTCTATTTCTTTGTGTCTCTGTTTGTGAATTTTTGAAATAAACTTTGGTCACAAAATACTACCAGAAACCTCCCTGTGTTTACCCACCTACCTACAGAAGGATAATTTTGTTAATTCAACTTTACCTATTAAAAAAACATGACCATGTTATGGTGAGCATAAATAACATCAGTAACCAAAATATATGTAAGTGCCAAAGAGAATTATATCATAAATCAATCCACAAATTTGATACTTTTGAGGATTGTAGCTACAGCACAGCACCCTAATTAATCGCACTACTATAATAGCTAAAAAATGTTGTAATTTCATACTGCAACCTTTCAATCAGCAACATGAAAGCCAGTAATATCACTTTGAACCTTACATACAGATAAATAAAAACCATACAGTACTATACTTCTTAATCTAAACCATATTAAAGAAATTGACCATATTTGACACCACACAATAAATCTTAAAACTTACAAAAAAATAATAATGGTGGTGCTATGAACCTTGGGCTTACCTTAGTGTTAAGGGTTCTTTTATTTACTCTAGCAGAGACTACATATAAGCCAGTATTTTTTAGTGCATTTACCTGTCTGCTAAAGACAAGAGAAAATATCCCATTACAACAATCTCAAAGTTTCAAGTCTTAAACAGCTGGATATTGTCTTTGAGGCAATATTCCCAGAATTAACTTACTACTTACACAAATTATCTATTTGAATTGTCACTGATAATGTCATATTAACAATTCTCCCACAAGAACAGAGACCATTATTCACCTTTCACTAGCATGTGCATTGCACAATGTTTCAAGACTTGCACCTGCCTCCTGTGAATAATGTCAGAGAGAAAGAAGACACACATTCTCTGTGCTTGCTGACTCAAACTTTGTATGAATCTTCTCAAGTTCTGTTCTTACATAAATACTTTCCAAAGCTGCCACCTGGCAGCAAAATAAACAAGTAAAATAAATCCTATGAATTAGAGAGTGATTTAGGATTTATAAACAGGGAAGAGAAAAATAATTTTGAGCTTTATTTTATTTTATTTATTTATTTATTTTTTAGGGGTTTTTTTGAGACAGGGTCTCACTTTGTGGTTCAGGCTGGCCCTGAGCTCAGCATCAAACTCATCACAGCAATCCTCCTGCCTCTGTCTCCCGGAGTGCTGGGATTACAGGCGTGAGCCACCACGCCCGGCACTGTGGTATGTGGTACTGGTTGCTGCTGGGCGTGAGTCTCCACACCCAGTATAGGTATGTGGTTACCGGGGATCCAACCCAGGTCCTTGTGCTTCAAGACAGGCGCCGGAACCATTGAGCTAAATCCCCGGCCCTGAGCTTTATTTTAAATGTATATCAATTTTCCTAGCTGCTTGTTCCTAGCTTGTCAGATTTTGTCTCAAAATATGTACCCTCAAAACATTTTTTTCTTTTGACCTTGTTAGTCAATTGAGATGAGTTTCTATTTTAAGAAAATTTATTTCACATATCTTTACTTTATCAAAAAGAAAAAGCAAGAAAGTTAGTATTTATGGAAATAATCATAATTCTCTAAAAATTGAGCTATCTTTTTACCATAAGTTTTTATTTCTCTCACTTCATAAGAAAATGTATTTAAGAACTGATACAGTTGGCTCTATTCAGTCACGCAAATATTGGTGGATGATATATTTGAAAAATTATTTCAGTTTTTTGAATGCGATTGTGGAGGGAATTGTTTCCTCAATTTCTCTCTCACTTAATCTGTTATTTTGTATATAGGAAGGCCTTTAATTTTTGAGTTTTGATCTTGTATCTAACTACTCTATTCAATCTGGCAATTAATCCTACCAGGCTTTTGGGATCCTTTATATAGAGTAGCATGTAATCAGCAAATAATGACAGTTGAACTTCTTTCTTTCCTATATTTATTTCTTTTTAAAAAATCTAATTGTTGTGGCTAATGCTTTCAGAACTACACTGAACAGGAGCGGTAATAGTAGACATCTGCGTCTTGTTCTTGATTTTAGCATGAAATACCCACAAATCAGAGATTGGATAAGAAAGATATTTTTTATATATAAAATGGAGTACTATGCCGCCATAGAAAGTGACAAATTAGACATTTATAGCTAAGCAGATGTACCTTGAGGCCATAGTTATAAGTAAAATGAATAGGACACAGTTGTGTAAATACCATATTATTTCTCTAATATGAGAAAATGAAGGTGTAAATCAGATCCAGAATGTATGATAGGTGTTGTAAAATAGGAGAAAAAGTGAAAGGGAAACTGGCAGTGGGATAGGTGAAAGCAAAGAAAGGACAAAAAATGATGGTAAAAAGGAAGAAATAGATGGGGCCGGGGAGTTAGCTCAGTGGTTCTGGCGCCTGTTTTACAAGTGCAGGGGCCTGGGTTCGATCCCCGGTAACCACATAACAATACTGGGCGTGGAGACTCACGCCCAGCAGCAACCAGTACCACATACCACAGTGCAGGTGTGGTGGCTCACGCCTGTAATCCCAGCACTCCGGGAGACAGAGGCAGGAGAATTTCTGTGATGTGAGTTTGAGGCTGAGCTCAGGGCCAGCCTGAATCACAAAGTGAGACCCTGTCTCAAAAAACCTAAATAAATAAATAAATAAATAAATAAAGGAAGAAATAGAAAGAAAGCTTATGTATGTATGGGATGGGGGTTGAAAGGAGGGCAGAGGAAAAGGAAAATACAAGAAGCAAGATATATCATGGATGTGTACAAATGCTCAGTGATAAATATGATCATAATATATTCCTGAAATATTTCAATAAACCTAGTTTATAAGAAGTTTTAAAAGGAAGATCTTCCTAAACAGTATTTCCAAACCCCCTGAAAATCTAAAAACCTGGAGTATGAGCCAATCAGAATAGTAGAGTTTGACCAATCAAGTAGTGAACAAATATTTCAGACAATCATAGAGAAGAACTACCTTAAGCTATTTTTCAATTATCTTCATAACACATCAGTAGAAAACATTGAATAATTAATTGGGGGTATAGATAAGTACTTCAAAACTAAAACAAAAGGAAGAAATAACTTCTATTCAAGCAGAATAGGTCTTATTTAGTTAAAAGCAATACATTAAATTATTTTATTAAGAATAGCAACTATGGAGAAAACTTTTTGAGTTCAACTTTTTGCAGCAGATGTAACTCATGAATATTATCCATATACTGCAAGGTATTAGAAATGCAGATTGCATAGTTAATGTACTAATTATACAAGTAGGAATAAGTGCACCAAATGGAGTGAAAAGAATGTACATTTTGATCTTGTTTTATTTAAAGTCTTGGCATTTTGATATCTGAAAAACTAAAGAGCTTTTAGATGATACCATCAAGGTTTATCATCACTAATAAGTGATGCACTGCAGAAAAATTCTTCTGCCTAGTTATGACCATGTCCTACATTGTATATTTCTGAGTTCTTGTAGTTTTAAACAAAGAAAATAACTAACAAACACTAAGACAATAATTTTTAAAACACACTAAATAGAAAATTCAAATTTCTGTGCAGTAGATATAATTTTTTAGCAAAAAATATAACACATAATGGAAGAGGAATCCTTGCAAATCTTTTACAAATCATTATGTCCTTCATTCTGGAAATATTTGTTAAGCACGTCTCAGGCACTGAATTATGCACATTTACTCATTTACCAAGTATTTATGACTCATGGAACTAAAGGGGATAAGCTGTGATAGAAGAGACAGTGATACAAGATATCCTACACTGCCACAAAGTAGTTACCAAATTAGTTGAGATGGAGAACTAAATCAATAATAAGGCCCATGAAAATGTTTTATTCTTTATGAAAAGACAGATTAAATTGTTACAAGTCATCCATGAAGTTTCACTGGGTGCAGTGGAGACAGTAGGATATGGATAAGGAGTTTCTCCAAATTAGAAAACTGGCTATATATATATACATATATATATATACGTATATATATGTATCATAATATATGATTTCATGATATATGTATCATATTATATATATACACATATATTTTATATATATATATATATATGATAAGGAAAATTTAAGAAGCTCACTAGTCATAGGATGGTATCACAGACATGCATAATGCATGATTTCATTGAGGAATGTGTAGTGAAAGATGAGGAGAGCCAGGAATTAAACGTCCAAAGACCTTCTGTACAATGATCAATGAAATGCATTTCAGAGAAAGGCAAACAAAGAAAATGACCAAATTGGATGGGAAAAGAATATCTTGGCTTCTGGCTCCAGACACCTGAGTGACTCAAGAATTGTTCTCATTTTTTGTGTACAGAATAACAACCAGTTACATTTTCTCACCGGTTCCAAATATTACTTTTCACTGTGCAGTGCTTTCAAAAGTTCTGTTATGGGGAAAATATATGTCATAGTTATTTAATTGACTCAGAAACAAAAGATCAAACTGTTTGGTAGAGTTTTAAGTATAAAATATTGATCTATTTAAAATTTTAATTTAGCAACCTATCCCCATTTTGTCCATTTGATACTAAAAACTTCTTATTTTACTATGTGAAATGCAAACAATAATGATCCATTCATTGTAAAGTTTAAAACCCCATGGTTGTAAGACTACACACAGAATTTGAAATACAAATATTTTATGTTAACAGAAAAAATAAATCCAAGCAGAGTTCACAGAATAAAGGACTTGGTGTACTTGCTCCAAAGGAGTGTAGTCTACTGAAATACAAATGATAGTTGATAATCTCAGCTGATAATCAGTCATGGTTGAAAAAGAGAAATTAACACATTAGAAAATGACTGTACAAAAGGCTGGGACTGGGCCTGCCTCAGCACAAGGTCCTGAGTTTGATCTATTGTACTGTAGACAACAAAAGCAAAACAAGCCAGAAAAAGACAATAATTATGCATAGAGATCCAAAAAGAGTTTTTAAAACTATTTTTACACATTTACAACACACATATACACCCTTAGGAAACAAAGAAAATCATCTCTTCTGGATGATATAATATCTCTAATATTTTCAAATATAAAGAAACTGGGTACATGACATAATTATTTCTTAGATGATAACATTTTAACATAAAATAAACTGATACAGACAATTAATAAAGCTTCATTTAACCCGTTTGGGCTCTAAAAGTCAACTCAGGGAGCAGAGGGGATGGTCCTACAATAGTGCATGCTCAGACCACCATTTATCTGGCAGGTTTTGGTGAAGGAAGCAAAAAACAACTAATTTTTATTATGGCACCAGCTGTGCTGAATCACTAAAGAATTTCTTTTCAAGTTGTTGTATCTTTTCTTCTGATACAGTTATGAGACATTATTATATCTTGGTTCCAGAAGCTTGAGTTATGAAAATTCCATATCCTTATTACCATTCTGGATTTGGAATTTTCTGTATAATCATGTTAGTGTAATTAACTATGTAAAATATTAATATTCATTAAAACACTTTACAATACAGCCTAAAATTGCTTTCGAAGGCAGGAGTTAGAACTACATTTGAAATACTATGAAATATTTGTTAAATGTGTTATGCCATCGTCCAAGAGCCTCACATTGGTGCAGCATGGTTGGATCCTGGGGGTTTATATCAAGAAGTGGATTCATCTTTTGAACACACTGTTAGGAGGGAAGGCAGCCTCAAGGCCGTCACTGAAATCTGGGCCTGGCCAAGTGTGTTCTTAGTCAAGGCTCTTGTTCCTCCTCTGCTTCCTGCTTGCCACGTGGTGAGCTCCTGTCTCCCTCTCAGCCAGACTGCTATCCTATGACTGAGCCCACTCAACGTGTGACCTGAAATAAACCTCTTCTCCTTCATTACTTCAGGTAGTAAAAGGGGAAGGTGATGGTGACAATGGAACAGAATGAGTTAAAATATGAGGGGAGTCAAATAAGGTAGAACTAGTTTCTACAAAGCAGGAAAAACAGGGTTGTAGGTTAGGACAGTGGTACAATGCCTCCCTATCTGAGTAAGGCCCTTGCCTCAACTGCCAGTTCTAAAAAAAGAAAAGAAAAATTTAAAAAAAGGAACCCAAGAATCTTACTGGATGTGCTGTGTCTTTGAAAATTCGCATAGTACTTAGACCAGCTGCTTGCAATTACTTCTGCTGTCATAAACCTCAAATGTATGATTTTTGATAAGACTAAAATACTACATCATTGTTATTTTTGATTTCTCATACCTATCTTTTGTTTTATTTGCTATATGGATTTACAAAAAAACTTCATATTTTCTTTTTCTAGAAATGTTTTGATTTACAAAGGAGGAAACCCAAACAGTCACAATGTTTTCTTTTTCTCCCATAACAAGGTTATTGAAAGAGGGAAAATATACATATCAGAATATAAGCAGGCATTACTGAAATGTGAATCATACATAATTATGATTTTTTCACTGTTATAAAATTAAATACAATTAGTTTTAAATTGAGTGGAACTTTGTATAAACTTTAGCTTTGTTTTATAAACTATTTTATTCCTTACAAAACTGGCCAGGCAAAATACACATTGTTAAAAGTACAATTGTGGAGCTCGCCAGCATTGTAATGAGATCATTAGGGCCTCTGTCGGTTCTCCTTGATGGCTGGTGTGAGGTCCAGACAGCCCCACCCCTGCTGTCTCCCTGTCATTGCTCTGCTGAGAGTCTGGGCCCTCTTTTTTGTTTTACCTTCTCTGAGGGAGCACTTTCAACACTGTCATCTCAAGCAGCTCTTTGTATCTTTAAAATACTAGTGAGCTACCAAAACTTTGATTTCTCATCATCCAGCCAAGACCCTTTATTTTTTATCTTTATTGGTACATTAAATATACACATCATGATTGCACTCCATAATGGGGATTTGTACCAGTATAAGACACAACTTAATTCTCATTTTTTCCCATAGCCCTACCCACCGTACCACCACCCCCCATATACATAAAATTTGTTTCCCTACTTTTTGTTACAATCTCAACATTTTCCCCCTTCACCCTATCTTACATTGAGCATTTTCTATTTCACAGTATATAACATTCAATACTAGGACTCATTTACATCTTACCCTTTATTTGCTTCTGTCCTTTCTATCTCTACAAGATAGCTTGTTTACTTTTGTGAGTTCTGAGTCCATCGTGACCCTATTAAGGGCAAGAGATGGAAAGCAAAGCAGGTCAAGGAATCAAAAGTTACAAAAATTATGTGGGTTTTCAGCAAGCTATGAGAAATTAGTGGATAGAGAGGGGTTATTATTGAATAAAAGAACAAAATTAGAAGAAACTTAAACAGCTGGATGTATCAGCACTTGCCTGTTATCCTTGCAACTCCAAAAGGTAAGGCAAAAAGATTTCAAATTTCAGGCTGTCCTGGGCAATTCTAGGCAAATGTTTCTCAAAATAAAACTGAAAATAATTGGAATATATACATGGGAATGCCTGAGTTTAACCCCAGCATCCTGCTCCTGCCAGAAGGAGAAAAGAAGAGAAGAAAGGGGGAGGGGGCAAGAAGGAAAGGAAAAAGTTCTTCTCCTTTTCTTCCTCTCTTTATTTATAAAAGCTTCTTCCGATTTCTTCCTTCTTTTTTCATTATTTTCTTTTCCTTCCATTCCTTTCTTGTTGAGAACCGCAGTCAGACTTGTGGACACCTACCCTGCCCTACAGAATCTTCCACTACCGGGATCACTGGGGACATCTGCCCTGCATTATGGGAATTTCATCTATGTAGCTACCACCCTGCCCTATGCACGCTGGGATTGTGGGGGTGAAGGGTCAGTACTGAATAAGGATGTGCCCAGCCCAGGTGTTTGTCCTTGTGCTGCCCTGAGTGGCAAGGGTTGAGTCTGGGGTTAACCTTTTTCTCTAGGCTTCAATTTTGTTCACTGGTTGTTGACTTGCAGCAAGGGTTCTGGCTGTGTCCTTCACCCTCCCCAGCTGGCGCCCGCACGTCAGTTTGGATCAGACCCATGAGTGATCCACTTGTGGGATGTGCTTGAGTGAAAGGAACATAAACGGATCTCTGATGTGGACTACAGACACTAGTGTGGCGTGTGTTCAATTGCTAAGTCAACAGCATGGGTCAATTTTCATCAGATCAGAGCAATTTTTTTCAAATTACTTGACTTGCTGTTGAAGCAAGTTGAGTATTTGGTACCAAGGAAAAATATGTGGAAATTATTAAAAGACATAGAAAAATATATTCAATCTTTTCCCAAGAAAGGGACAATTAATTTAGTAGCCTGGGAACATGTAGAAACTGATTTTTATGAAGCTAAGCAAAATGGGGATCATCTTTCCCCTCAATCATTAACCAGGTGGGTTTTAGCCTGCTCTGCTCTCAAATTCTGTCAGTGCAGGGGACCATGAGCACTCCTCCTTCCACTTGCCCTTCTGGTCACACTTTACCATGTTTAGTTTCTTCATCCATTTCCTTTCCTCCTATTGTTGCTTCAGCCCTACCAGTGTAGCAGACTGTTTCAGCCCTATCTGAGGAGAACCCTAAATCACTGACCCCATATTGGGCTCACCATACTCTTATTCAGTACCAAGCCCTTACACTTTCAATCCCAGCATGCATGGGGCAGGGCAGATGTTGGTAGTTATGTAGACAAAATTCCCATGATGCAGGGCAGAAGTCCACAATGATCCCTGTAATTGAAGATCTTGTAGAGCAGAGCAGGTTTCCACAAGTCTGTCTGCAAGTCCCAACACTCCTCTTTAGTTCCTCTATTCATCTTAACTTGATATAATTGTATTTGTTGATTCATTATATTTTTTCTTATGCGTTTGTTTTTTTATTTTTAAAAAAGTCCTTGCCTATGCCTGTGTTGAGTTTCCAGCAAATTCAATGTTTCTGTTTTAATATCTGAATGTTTGACCTATTTTGTTTTTATTCTGGTACAAGGCAAGAAACATGGAGATAGTGTCATTCTGCATGTGGACATCTAGTTTTCCTAGTACTATTTGTTAAAGAGAATTTTATCTACACTGCTGTGGGGAACTGTGGATGACTTGGAGATGTCTGCCCTGCCTCGTTGAATCAACTACTGGGATTATTGTGGACACCTGCCTCTCCTTGCAGGATCTTTAATTACAAGGATTATTGCACATAACTGCTCTACTCCATTGGATCTTCAGCTGCAGGGATTATTTCCAATATCTGTGCTGTCTTATGTGTGCTAGGATCTTGAGTGTGAAGGCTTAGTACAAAATAAGATACAGGAGCTTAGCATACTTGGCCTTCTACTGCTGCTACTCAGAGTACCAAGTGTTGAGCCCAAGCTCAGCCTTTTTCCTCAAGGTCCCAATTCTGTTGTTTATTGGTTGTTAATCCTTTTGCTGAGGGAATCACAGGGAACTGGAGATTGTCATGAGGGTTCTGGCTGAGTCCTCTTCCTCTGTCTTCCACACACTACATGTTTTTTAGACTTTTTGTCAAAAAATTAGATGATTAAAGATGCTGAGGTTGTTTCTGCATCATAAATTCTATTAATCTAGTTGCTGATTTATTACTTCTAAGAGCATTTGATGGACTTGGATCTTCTATGTAAAGGATTGTGGCACTGAAATAAAGGACAATTTGACTTCATTTCCTTTCATACATACTTTATTTATCTTATCTGGACCTTTCAGACAAAATTTTGAGCACTTTGTTAAACAGGAAGTGGTAAGAGTTGACAATGTCATATTCATAAGGGAATGTTTTTACCTTTTTTAACCTCTTTTTTATTTAGTATGATATAGGCAGTGAGATTTTCATAAACCTCTTTTATCTATTTCAGACAATGTTTTCCATACCTATATTCATCAGGGTTCTTAATCATGAATGAATACTAGAATTTTAAAATACTTTTTCTTCATCTAGTGAGAGGATCATGTGATATTTCTACTTATCTTTGTATGATGTATTATATTTTTTGATTTACATGTGTCAGATAGTGTGCCAAAACTGAAGTTACACATATATTTTAGCCTTATGTATTCAGTACATCTTCCTTGGCCTTTCTCCTCTTTCCCTCTCTCTAAAAGGATATATAGATATATATAGATATATATATATATATAGATATAGATATATGTATATGTATCTGTATATATATGTATGTATATATATATGTATCTGTATATATAATGTATGTTGTATTTTATATAAAATCATATGTAACATGCAAATATATAGTAAATAAATTTATATAGTTATGTAAATGTCATATATAGTGAAATATTAAATTGCAAACACAAACATACAAAAATAAGAGAATATTCAAGAGAGAAAAACAGCTTTTTTTAGTTTGGAGTTATATTTTAAAACAATTTGTTATAGCTTATAATCTTCCTCAAAGTACTGTAGCAATTTCATGAAAGTGGCATGCTTTCTAATATACTTGTAAGTCACTAAATTCATGCATTTCTCTTACTTCCTACCTTTAAAAGGGCATTTGAATTTTTCCCAATGGCCCTGAGTACATCAATTTGCTTTTAAATATTTTTGTTGTTGTTACTGTTAAATACACTGCACTTTTAAATGTATATTTGCATTTTATTTCATTTTTATGGAATACTAAAAGATATGAAGAAGGTTAATGCTTTTTATGGGGCTTTACTAAAGTTTATAGTGTCTAAATTTAAATAAAATTAAAAATAGGCAGTGGGAAATAAAACTGTTTTTTGAGGATGATTGGAGGAAATAGAAGTAATCGGATGAAAGGAAGTCACAGTGCAGTGTACAGTGCCCTGGGGATATGGTTAGAGAATTAACGAGCCCCTGGGCCTTCAGAGTATTTCAAATAATTTCTTAGCTTTGAATCTTACTATGATCATGAGGAGAAGTAAAAGACATTGAATTTGAACAAAAGAATAAAATATATTAAAACATAATGGATACAGGAAGCCAAACTTTAATTTAAAATCACACTTTTTCTGATTTTGTATGTCTGAAAAAATGTAAACAAATGTTGAAAACTATCCATTATTACCTAAGAATGAACTAGGGCTCTGATGTAGCTCAGTGGTGCTACACCTGCCTGATAAGTGCAAGGTACTGAGTTCAATTTCTGGTACTAGAAAATAATTTTTTAAAAATGAACTGAACATATTCCTAATTTATCAATATTTACAAATTTAACACAAACTCTCCTCAGACAACATTAAAAACTTGTCTTTTAGTTTCCATTCTTCACAAGTATTTTAAAAGATAAATGGCCCCAAATGAGAATGTATTTTTTATTGAAACACATGAAAGCACATATTGTCTAGAACAAAATGATAGTATTTTAATACTTTTATTTAATATTGAAAAAAATGGTATAGAAGGAGTTTTCTGAGGTTTTTTATTTGATTTTTCAATGGAAAATAGTTCTTTAGTAGTGGTAACAGAGACAAAAGCAACTGATAAGAAATTTAGCTTTACCTTAAACATGTCTATGTTCTATTCTCAGCTCAACAAACCATCACTTTTGCACTCCTGGAAATACTTCTTATCACAAGACTAGTGCTCTTCATCTGTAGCATGCCATCATACTAACAATCATTTTATTTCAATAAAAGTATTTGTAAAATGGTCATTAGAGCTTTCAGCTCTTATTTCATACAAATTGTAGCATTCTAGTCTTACAAGAATTCTACTGGTAGACCTCATTAACATAGCACCAGTATTATAAACAAGAAAATTGAGAGGAAGGTAAAGTGGTATGTTCAAAGTCACACAGGCAGTAAGCAAAAACTACAGGCTGTAAACGTAGCAATCTGCTCCCTTCATCTCTGCTTATTTTACTTTATAAGCTGATATAAGATAGTGTGTGATTTTTGCTTTATAGAATTTACAAATATGCATTGGGGAAAGTGCAAGCTTATTAGTTATTATGTATATTAATTCTTTTAATCTAGACGTGCATCTATGAAATATAAAACGACTATCACTTTTTATTAGCATCTCATGTGCGAAATATAAACAAGTATAAAAATTTCACACATGCAAAAAATTAATTCAAGTATATGGACAGCAAAGTAGGGGTGAATTTTAGATAGGATGCCTTTCACTGAATGAAATAGTGTCTTCTTTTGGAGACATACTTTAGTTCTTTGAACTTTAAAAATTAAATAATTGTGGATTTTAGCTCTGTGTTTGTGAATGTAATTATCACAGACTTGTCTAGAAAAAAAATATGCCCAGAGAGCATTCAGGAAGCCATGAATCAGTTGGGTTGGTTAACAACGTTCTTTGCATTGTTATTGGTTTCATTACTACTATAATTTTAGAAGATGCAAGCAAACACAAATGTTGTAAAAGCCAATAAAATTTTTATAAGCAAACTATGTTCTTAGTTACTTTGTGATTGCTTGGATATAATACCACAACTCTATAGGAAGAAGGGTGTCTTTTAGCTTAGAGTTTGCAATGGTTTTAGTCCATAGTGGACTGGGGCTCAGGGGAGAAATAGTCCATGGTTTAGAAGGAAGAGGCAAAAGAAGGAAGGAGAGAGAGAGCTATACCTGCTCAACTTCCACTTTTTCCTCTTTCTTACTGTTCTGAAACACTTCCCCTACGGACTATAAGTCATTCTCATCTTTATCCATCCATTCCTTTTACTCTTTTTTCTGATGTTTGATACAAACTCTGTAAACCTGTAAATATGTGGATCTTGTAGCACATGCCTATATTCCCAGCTCTCTAGGAGTCGGAGGCAGGAGAATTCCAAGTCTAAGCCTTAAAATTGCCAAAATTTTACTGAGTAATTGAGATTTTGCTTCAAAACAACAACAAAAATTACTGAAGATGTAGTTAAGTGAAAATATCTTGAGTTAAATTCCCAGTACCAAAAACAAAAGACAAGAAAAGAAAAAGGAAAAGATGTAGAGTGAAAGTACTGAACCTGGATATGTTCAAACTTGTGGGAACCATATGCTCATATGTTACTAGAATTTCAGCATTAGTGAGAAAAGGATCCGAAACAGTCATTTCTTTGCAGGTGCTTTTGTGAACCCTCCTCAATTTAAATCAAGCCACACTGTTATGGGTCACATCTAGATGTTCCCTCAAAACCTCATGTACTCATAGGTGGGGCTTCTGGGATAAAGATCATGGGGACACAATATTCATTGGTAGATCAATTAGTCTGCTGATGAATTCATAGGTAAATGGCCAATTGAGAGGTGAAACCTGGTTGGAGAATGCAGGTCGGTAAGGGTGTAGCTTGGCAGGGTCTGGCTGTCAGTCCCTGGAGCCAGCTGACTATGGACTAAAACCTCTGCAGACTATGAGCCAAGAAGATACGCTTGTAGAAAAAGAATTCAATTTTCTTTTGCCAAGTTCTCTGGATTTAGTGAAAAAGAAAGTTATAATTCAGAAAACAAGGACCTACAAGTAAAGGACAAACACACAGACACAAACAACAGAGGATATACATATATGGATATTTCAGACATCAGAACAATTGCTGATTGATCTGTTTTCCATGTAGAGAAGAGAAACTAAGACCAATTATTTTTCCAGGTGAACTAGAATCTCACTTCTTTATATATCATAGAGAAAGATTATTAATCTAAAGAAATACAACTTTTGAAAGAAAGGAGCCATAAAATCAAGATTACAATTGGAACACAAGTGGTATTTGGTAAACTGCTTCATTATGTCTTGACTTCAAAAGCATTTTATCCAATAAATCAGTGTCTGGACAAGTTTTTATTGAAATCTTTATTGGAACATTATATATACACATCATAATTGCACTCCACAATGGGTATTTGTACCAGTATAAGACACAACTTAATTCTCATTTTTCCCATAGCCCTACCCACCCTACCAACCCCCTGCATACATAAAATTTGTTTCCTTTTTTGTTATAATCTCATTATTTTTCCCCCTTCACCCAACTTCACTTTGAGTATTTTCTATTTCACAATATATAACATACAATTCTAGAACTCATTTACATCTTTATTTTCTCATACCAGAGAAAAGATGTGATGTTTACCTATCTGTGACCTATTTATTTCACTTATGAGGATATCCTCAAGGTATTAAATAACTTCCCATCTGTTTTCCTCTACTAGCTTTATAATTACTGGTATTAGATTTAAGTCTTTTTTAAAAAATGTCATTAATGTATCTTTGGAATATACAGTAACTACATTCATTGATGTAAATGTTGGTCCACTTGGAGATGACATTTTTGTATATGGTGTAAGAAGCACATTTTTTCATATAGATATTCAATTTTCACAAGGCCATTTATTGAAGACTTTCTTTTACTCATTGTGGGTTTTAACAAGCATAACAAAACCCTAACAGACTTTAAATATCTAGGCTCATTTCTATACTTCCTATACTGTTCCACTTTCAATTAATCTGTGTCAGTACTATGCTAATTTAATTGTAATAGCTTTATAATATATTTTGAAATCAGAAAATATGATGCTTCTAGGTTTCATTGTATTCTAGCTTAATTTGGAAATTCATAGTCTTTTTTCCATATAATGTTAAAGGGTTTCATTTTCTATGCCTGAGAACAATGTTAAAAAGTTATATATATCTCTATCTATCTATGTATATCCATGTATACACACATACATGCACACACAAACATACACAGTAGAACTTAAGATGATACTAAATGTTAGGAAAATTCTGTCATTTATAATAAGCTAGGCAGAGCTGAAGAACCTTGTGCTAAGCTAAATAAGCTAAGCACAAAGATCAAAATGTCACATGGGCTCATTTATGTGGATCCTAAAATAGTGCACCTTATATAGACAAAGCGGAGAGAGAATTGATGGGCAGAGACAAAGGGGAGGAGATGGAGGAAGGGAAGATAATGAATGAGAACAGAATGTCTCTGGGACAGGAGGAGTAAGTTTACATGCTCTTTTACACTCTACAGAAACCAGTATGCCAAAGTAACAGCCATTTTCAAGTGGCTAAAAAAGGAAATCTTTAATAGTCTCACAACAAACAAATGATAAATTGAGAGGCCCATGTACATTTTGTTTACTTGGCAGAATCTCTCTACAATCTATACATACATGGAAACCTCACATTTTGCATCGTAAATATACACAACTATTGTTAATAAAAATGGATTTAAAATGTAATTGAACATTTTAATGCATTTTGACATTTTGATTGATAGGATATTTTTATTGTAGTTTACTCAATGAGTTAATGTTAATTTTTAGCTTTTTATTTATTCTTACAAGATCACAGTAAAAATCTATCTATGTCATGAACTGATACAAACTTTACTTGAAGACAATAGAAACAGCTACTTTGGGAATGCAAACTACACAGTGCATGTCCAAGTTGCAAGCAACCCATGAGTATACTTCTGTCAGGCAGAGGAGACTGAGTTTTAACTGCCTGATGTCCCTTCTGCTCACAGGTCCACGTAGAATAAGTAGAAAATGTGGGTCTGCTCTCCAGCTCCTTCTCTCCTCCTTCAAGGAGAAAAACTGAGTCCTGTTCTTTGAGGCAACTTTGTGAGTTGCATGAACTCCTCGACTTCCCTGCTCATGCTACTCACTGTATTAACATGAAGTTCATTACAGTTTTAAAAAGTATTTCTCCAGGATTCAGAGACACGAATCTTGGCTTCAAATAATAAATACAGTGATACATGAAAAAGAGCATGTGCTTATACCCGCAGTTCTTCTCTTCAGTGATCGATATGTAATAAATCATTTCACTTTCACAACAATCTGTAAGGTGTTTACTAGATATTATTTCCCTCACACATGTGAGAGAGATGAGACAGATATAATTTAAGTCATTTCTTTAAGGTTTTACACTTTTTGTAATGTGTTCAGTTAGTCCTAGCACATGAGGCTCTGATTTTTACCAGTATGAAAAATAATCTCAAACGTTAGCTTATTAAACATGAAGGTACTTCAATTTTTATATTCTTATGCTATCTTGAAATTTAAACTCTGTATTGTATTCTAGAGGATTATAACTACAATACAAATACACATGTTGAGATGCTTACACTTCAAAACTAGGGAACTTCTAACCCAAATTTGTTAGTGTTCAGGCAACACAGTTGATGAAGATCAAATGGGACAGCGATGTTTTCCAGACCGACCAACTTCCCTTTCTTAGGAGCCCCATCATGGGAAGTAGCTTGTTCTAAAGACAAATGTAGATTCTACTTATTTTACATGTTACTCATTTACAAACAAAACATGGTCTTTCCATAGTCCTTTAAATTTGTTTTCAAAATGCCATAGAGATAGTTGTAGAGTTATTTTAGAAGGCTTTATTTTTTTCTTTTTTTATTGGACAAGTGACAGCATGTCTAGTGTTATAAGCACATAATACGTTCTGGTAATGTGAAAAATTGTATTCATGCCACGACAAAATACAACATACTGCCAGAGTTCTAAGTAAATCAATCACAGCAGTCGTGCTAAGAGAATCGGACAGAATACCACAATTTGTGGAGGCATTCTGCGAAGACCCAGCTTTCGGTGCACTTCAGCCTGACAATAAGGTTTACTCAGGTAAGTCAAAGTATAGAAAAGGCTTATGAATCAGATAATGGTAGAGGTTCCTTATTTCCTATTTCTAAAATGTCCCATGGAAAGAGAGTCCTGACTCATTTCTCTTTAGGTGTATGTTAAATTATAAGTAATATGAATAATCCTAAACCAAAATAACATATTAAATTATAAAAAACATGAATAATTAGATTAAGGAAGGAAATAAGATTTTATCCGACTGTGCATGACTATATTACAGATGAAATGGTGTGTACATAAATTGCAGATGTAATATACATTGTAAGGAAACATAATCATACTTTCCATTGTCTTGTGCAGTCAAGGTTTTATCTCAATGATTAGTTTCAGTGGAGAATTTGAAAACTGTTCATATTCAAAATTTTTTGATTTCCTAGAAGAGAAAGCAGATGTTTAGACTTCCACAAAACAGAGAAGAAATTACACTTCTAACCTTAAGTTCCATTGTAGGAATTATTGTACCACATACCAATTGAGTATACTTACTTAGTTGATTTGGTCTGACATGACTTAGGCCTGGTGTAAAATATTTTAGTACTTTTTACATGTGAGTCAACTGAGGAGCTTTTAAAGAAATAAAATCAGAGCTAAATCATTAAAAAAAGTTTTTCCCCAAAGAAGTTTAAAATGTCAGTCTAGTTGTTTTAATATATTGGTCAGCATTCTTGTGGCTGCAATACAATACCAGATAGCTATAACCTAAAAGAAGAAACTTTATTTAGCTCACAGTTTCAGAGAATATAGTCCACTTTCAGGCTCTGGATCAGCACTGTCATGGTAAAAATGCTTTGCATATGAATGCTGCTTTTCACGTGACGGAGAAGCAGATCCAGGGAAAAGTGTCAGAGAGGAACCAGTATAGACAGACCTCACATCAGGCCTCCATGACCCACCCAGACACAACCAGAAATGTGCTGTACTAACCACCTCAGTGACTCCTGGGTCAACCCAGTTGACAAGCCTAACCATCACATTGTAATATGCGAGTTGTTTTGTGATCATGTAATGGTCACACTAAAGTTTACAAAATCAGTGTTTTCCAGTTATGTACGTTTATATTGTTGTTTAAATCTGAGAGTTATGAGTGAGATCTTGTTATATAAATTCATATATTTATATATTTTACCACAATTCTATGAAAAATACATTTGTTCTCAAACTTTAATAAATGCCCTAAGGCAAGATCTAATTAATTTAAGTCACAGTAAAAGTTAGAAGAGTCAAAAAGTTGATAGTCTGATGACAAAATAATCTTTAACACTATATGACTTTACAATTCAAATATCACATAATGATACTTTTCTTCTGCAATAATAAATAACGAGCAGAGTTATAAATAGAAATAACATGATTGGGGCTAAATTAAGATATTTCTAATCCTTATAGAAAGGAAAATTTTTTCTTTAATTTTTTAGTTCTGTGGATTGAGCCTCTAAATTAAAAAGCAAAGTGACAAAAAATCCTAACAGATTTTATTTGATGTTAATATTTTTATATGTACTGAAATATTCATAGGAATAAACCAAAGGAATAAATAAACCCCATGTGTTTATTTTGATAAAAATCCAACAAATTCTAAAGTGATACAGCAAAGAAAAAGGGCTCCTGGGATTTAAATGCAGTAATGATAGGAAAATGAATAGAAAATGAATAGAGAATCTCAGCACCATCTCCATCTGCAGGGAAATTCTTTGCTCTTTCTTTCCAGAATACCAAGAGTAGATGACATCAGGAGGAAAAGCTATGTCCTGTCTTCAGGTAGATAAAAGGGGAGAGAACTTTTCCTGTCTTTGTTTTGTTGTTACTTTAGCTAAAAATAATCCTCTCCAAAGTGGCTTATTCATGGGTGGTGTATTTTTATCCCCTTCATATAAAAAAGGAACCTTCTGTTCAAAATAAAATCATCACATCTGAAAGATGTGACTGGAGCCAGTGGCAGTGACGCATGAAAGGTGAATTTTGGAAGGACTTAAACCTGCTTGCCAATAGTTAGAAAATGTCACAATCATTTTCATTTGTATAGAAACTTAAAAAGACAACATTCCTGAGTGTTGGTACCAACTCTTCTGATTCTAGTAAACATATATTGTACTAGAAAGAAAAGAACAATTTAATAGTTATTGACACCCTTGAAAACTTGGGATGGGATTATGACATGAGGAGTGAAAACTACCTAGAAGGTTTGGGACGCTACTGAAAAATATAAGCACCTCTACATTTCTTACTAAAGAGTAAAAGGTCTATGACTTCTGCCATCATTTTAGATCCTATCATCTTAAAGAACAACTTATAGGCAAAATGCACCAACCTGTAGAGTTTGTCAGAGCTGATTTCACAGAGTAGCCAATAATGTGGTCTCTGGTAAAATGATTACAGGAAAGAGAACTTCCCATGTTCTTCTTATAGAGTTGCAGGCAATTCTTGGGTTGCCAGTCATAAAGTCAAAGAAAATAGTATAAAAGAAAAGCTGCTTAACATTTATTTACACTTAACATCTACTTCCTTTTAGAAGAACTGTGTGGCCATTGCTCCCTGGAATGATACTTTGTCCGCTGGTCTCCAAATGCCCACATGATTCTCTGCCAACACGGAATTCATGTGAGAGGACAATTTGGCAAACGTGTTTACATCACTTTTATCAGTGTGATCACCTCATCTAATTTATATATATTAATATTGCATAAAACTTTGATACTAATTATAGAGTATATCACACTGAAGAAAATAATACAATATAACCTTGTCTCTCAGAGAGTCCTTTTAAAATATATTTAAATTCAAAGCATAATTTCCAGAAACCTGAGATGAAGATGTGAACCTCATGGGAGTAGATAAATTTCTGAAATTAAATCAGGCTTAGGCATATAATGTGAATCAATAAATGTTAGAAATATGATCAGATCCAGTAATAGTAATCAAAGTAAATGATGTGTTTCTAGAAGACCTAAACTTGCTTAATAGTGTAAAAATATGATAGTCATATAGAAACATGAGAGCATAATGTTAATATGTTATAAAACAATTCTAGAATGCCTATAAATGTGTGTATATATATATATATATATATATATATGCCTATATGTGTATATATGTGTGTGTATATATATATATATATATACATACACACACACATATATACATTTACATATTCTGTCCTTCCAACTTTTCTCAAATTTGTCAATTTAATTTAGAGAAATCCACAGAATGTAGCACAAATATATCCATCCTATGGACTGTGTGTTTTACAGTAAAGTAACAATTCAAGCTTCCTTCCCAACAGGCGTGTAATTGTCTATATATCCACCCAAAAGCAGCGTTGAAATAATTGGAATTATGGACCAAATATAAGAGTGGATTTTATTGAGTCAGTTTCTTCCATACATTCACAAATTTGAATACTAAATATTAAAATTAAATTTTCAGCAAACATGAAAAGTTTAGCTCTCCATATAGTTATCTTAACATCCCTGCCAGTGATAAAAAAGGGGTTTTAATGTGAATACATAATTTAGAACTATTTTCAAAGCTACTGAGCACATTTCCTTGTTCTTACTTCTTAAATATATTTATTTGTAAGATGTAAATGAGTCCTAGCATTGTATATTATACATTGTGAAATAGAAAATGCTCAATGTAAAATAGGGTGAAGAGGGAAAATGTTGAGATTGTAACAAAAAAGTAAGGAAACAAATTTTATGTATATGGGGGGGTGGTAGGGTGGGTAGGGCTATGGGAAAAAATGAGAATTAAGTTGTGTCTTATACTGGTACAAATCCCCATTATGGAGTGCAATCATGATGTGTATATTTAATGTACCAATAAAGATTAAAAAAAGATTTATTTGTTACACATACTTTGCTACAGTGATGAAATTTATGCCCTTAAGCTATACAAATCAGTATAGATTGAGGTTGATGGTCTGAAGAGATGTATGCAGGGAAATAAAACAATTTATAAAATATTTACAATTTTCCAAAAGGAAACTTTTCTGTTTCCAGGAACATGGAACAGGTGGACCTTTGCCTATTCTTCTTGCTAAGGACAACTAAAATATCTGAGTATTGTATTAAAGATACATATATAAGATATTCTGAAAGATGGTGAGAAGGAAGGTGAGTCAGGGATTCTTGGGCCACAGTGAATATTTCCCTGCATTTTTCCAGCTTTTGTTTCTTTGTTTTATTTTAGCATTCACTATGTTTCCATTAGGATTAAAAATGGCTGCAAATCAGAAGTATTAACAATAGCAGGCTAACATAAAGAAAGAAAACCTAAAGACTTTTCACCCTAGCCAAAAAATTGATATTTTGGTTTATAAAAAGCATAGGCTACAAAAACAGAAAATGTATGGAAAATTACCACTCAACTCCAGCCAAACACTGAAGAGAAGAGTTGTAACCTTTCTTCACCACACGTTCAATTAGAATGCCAAGTTAGTAGCAGGAAAAGAAGTTTGGACCTTCATCCACTCTGGGGAGAAATAACCACTTCACAGAGTGTCCATGGAAACTACTTGTAGAGCCTGGATTCCACATTCACGTGATAGTAACAAGGACACTGTCAGCATTTGCCCAGTGGATGGCGGAGACTTTTAACATGGCTTTGAGCCTGAGTTGTGTAACAGCAAGAACGGGAGGCATGTCACACCTGTGTGCATACTTACTCTCCCTTTCTCTTTCTTTCTCCCTCCATCCTACCACTCTCCCTTCGTCCCCCTACTCTCCCTCCGTCCCTTTATCTCTGTCTCTCTTTCTCTGACTATAAGTTCTATGGTAAAGGAATACTGTCCACTTAAGAAAAGTAAGAGAAAAAAATGCTATTCTTACCATATGTTTTCCAGCATTATTATAAAAGCAGCCAATGAAATAAGGCAAAAAATAAAACAGATTAGAAAGGAAGAAAAAATGTGTTCTAAGAGATGAAATATCCCTTTATATATAAAAAGAAAATTTTTACAAATGCATTGCAAAATTATTACAAGTTATAAACCTATTCATTAAATTCTCTGGATAAGGGTATATATATAAAAGCCAATCCTATGTATTCTGACAATAATCAAACAGAAAATGAAAAGAAAGCAATTCTATCTTAATAGCATCAAAATAGAAGACAAAGAATAAATTCAAGATAAATATCTACTATGTGTAACTTAAGCACAATGAAATCATGTCTAGATGAATTAAATAAACATAACAAAATAAACATAAAAACATTTGCTAAGGACTCAATATGGTGACAGTGGCAGTACTAACCAAATTCATCACTAAATGTAACAATATTTCTGTCAAAAATTCCAGTCACCTTTTCTACAGAAATCAAGATGGTGAAAGGTGAAGAATCTATGCAGAGGAAAATGAGAAGAACTCATACTGTCCTGACAGTCATGGAAGAGGAATGTTGAACAGCAGTGTAGGAGACACCACCTTTCATCTCAAAGCCACTGTGGAAGTTCTGGGGGCTTCACAGCCACGAAAGACCCGGCCTGGTGTGGCCCTGGGAAGGGGTCATTCTTACGGCTCTATTTCATGTTTTCTGCACAACCTTCCTTGGCCAGCCCAGCTGTGACTATGGAAGTCCCTGACAACAGATCTTGTTGACACCCATGCAGCGCCACCACCAGGGTGCAGGATGATAAGCTGTCACAGTTCAGCTTTCTCCTCCTAAATTTCAAAGGATGTATCAGAGAAGTTGGAAATCTAGGTTGAAAGCTGCTTCATAGGTTCCAGGAAGCTTCCATGAAGACAACAGCAGGAAGACAGGGACTGTCGCTATGCCATAGAATGATGGAGTGACCTGTGTGTGGCTCCAGCCTGGCAGAGTCACCTCACTGACCCTTGAGCCCATGAGTAAAAGCCGCTTTGAGAGCTGCACTTCTGGGGCCCAATGCTCATTCAAGTCAGTTCGCAGAGCTGAAACCACACAAACATCATTTCTGATCCTTAAATATTAATATCTTTTGTATGAGTAGGTTGCTCTAGATTTCTTAATGATGGATCTCCAATAATTTTGGCAATTGAAATAAGCAAATGCAAACGGATTTATATTCTGCAATTACATCTGCACCACCTTGTATCCGGTGATTCTCAGAAGAAACAGACAGGCAGAGCTCGCTTGTTCTCAGGTTCATCAGCTTCTATGTTTACACATTTTGTTTATTTGGGATAAAAGAACATTTATCATTCTCAATGGATGCCTCATGTTCTTAGGAAAACATCAAGAAATGTAAGTGAAAGAGGAATCTAGTTATTTACAGTAGATTAAAATGGAGTGTGGGCCTTCATGTTCCTTGGTTCCCACCATCTCGAATATGTGACTTGCATGAACAAACACACACACACACACACACACACACACACACACACACACACACATGAACACAGACACATACATACATTTAGTGGGAAATATCCCCTGCCTGGCTTTACTCAGGCAGAAATATTATAACTGAGTAGCTTTATTTAAAACCTTTGATTGAAAAAGATCAAAACTCAAATCTATGTGTTTTAAATATAAATATTTCTGTCACATTTAGAATCATTTTTATTCAAGTCCAAGTCCACTTTCCATATGTATGCTGATGTATTTGCTTTAACATTGCTGGTATAACTATGACATAGAATTTAATATGAGCCTGTCCATCTTCTACACACTGTAATTATAGTTGATTGTCATATCAACTTCATGAAGCTGGTCCTATTACTATTGTCATTTTATAATTGAGAAACTTTATGTAGAAAAAATTAAGTAACTGGCCCAAGTCACCCAAGTAGTGAGAAGTGGAAATGAGATTCTACGCAGACTGCCAGGTTTCATTATCTGTGCATTATATCATTTCACCAAATTGAGAGGAAATTGCTGTTGGCAATAGGAAGACTAATATTAGCATAATAGTGCTTTGCCACATGGAGTTGCTTTAAATTTTAAAAAAATCTGCCCAAAATAATTTATGATATTAAAAATATATTACAAGATTGGAGATATAACTCAAAAGTAGAACAGTTGCCTAGCATACAACTAATTCTCTTGAGTTTGATCCCCAATACCACGAAATGCAAATAAATTTAAAAACATTACAAAAGACATACTATTACATGGAGGACTATTACTGGCATTTTTTATTTAAAAATTATTCTTTCTTGTAAATTCATACCAATAATAACAACATATCAGCACCTCCTCACTCAGTACTAGATGAAAAATGTCCTTGGGATATCATAGACATTATCTATTTAATCTCTATCACAACTCTGGAAGGAAGCTACTATCTTTCTCGCTTTATCTCTGAGTAAATTGAGATGAATTGAGGTTATCTGGTTATTAAACTCAATTTTGTCCAATTTTACAGATCATGTGTTTTCTTTTATAGTGCCTGAATTAAATCATCCATGGATTTTGGTAATTCAAATTTGTCCTTTAAGAGCAAAAGCTAAAAATTCATCCCATGTATTTTTCAATTCAAATTTGCCATCAGTGCTCTCCCTATTTATATTTTTCTGATCTGGAATAAAATATCTTTGTATCTAGTATTTTCTATCAGTAAAAACTTTTTTCACGGATTAAAATCACCTAAGAAATTATAGCAACATGAACAAGAACAAAGAAGTAAAAGCTCAAATGAAACTATGCCATCAGAAATCAGAAATAAAGTAGAAAATTAGTATATTATAAAGTATGAAAAGTGTGGTGAACTAAGAAGGAGAATTTTTTTAAAGGCCAACCCAAATGCAGAAATAAAAACTAACAGGAAAATTTAAATTCGAATAGCCATAAGAAAAGTACAAAAGGAGTACAACTGAGGAATTTGCCAAATTATTATGAACCATGTTGGAAAGAGATTTTCTATTTGGAATCAAATATTGCATTAATTGAAATCTCTATGACCTTTTTAGACAGGCTTAGTTGTAATTCCCCAGAAAAATGTCTCAAACACTACTTTCTAAAAATACAAAAAATACGATAATGTTTATTTATGGTTTTAAGTTGCTAAGTTTTTTAGTGAATTGTTACCAGTGAGTAGTTAAAACAAGAAAATAGCTAATTCTGTAGAAGAACTTAGTTATAAAAGTGTGTGGCAATTTAGCCAACAAAACAATGTGGAAAGGTAGGGAAGAATTTTAATGAAAATAGAATAATGAGAAATGATTATTTAAGTTCCCAGAATACTACATGCACAGTGAACCTCATGAAAATTAGATATTACATAGAACATAGAAGAAGATAAAATTTCTGATCTTTTCTCAGTTGTACACATGAAATATCCAGTGGTAAATACCAGAATTCATATATAACTCTTTGAGAAAGAAGGTTATTAATTAGCTGTTTTGTTTCTGTTCAGTCTCTTTAACCAGAGAAAAAGGCAGGTAACTCAGTCTAATTTCCTTCCTATAATAGGTCAATAATATTTTTGAGAAGCAAGTCTTTATTTCTGGAATGGTTTTAGAAGGATGTAGTTGACTAAGAATACTTAGAATATGTTAAAAATTCTATTGGTTCTGAGGAAATACTGTTTGTAAAATGCAAACTTAACATGAGGATAAAATTTATCTATATCATATCCAAAATTAGTTTCCTCCTTTGCAGCTATTCAGTTCTCAGAGACTGTATCGATTGTTTTGGACCAAATGGTTCATGCTCAATAAGAGAACAGACTTCACCAGACAGCTCTGTTTGATAATCTGAGGCAGGTTTTGATTCTGCAGCTCAAATATTTGTTTCTCTGAAATACCAGCAAAGCCTGGAACTTGGTACGATCTCTGTTTCCCTCCTCTCCGAACTGAGAGCATTTCCTTCATGTAGGTTCAGCATCGAATAACCCGTGACCACCTGCCCCGTTCACTGGGGGTTCCTAAGGCCAAAGTCAGGTTCAGTGATTTGCTCTAAGGATTTTTACAACTTAGCAAAGGGGGAAACAGACTGAAGTCAGTGAAGAGAAAGATACAGTGCAAAGTCCAGAAGAGACCAAATACAAGCTCCCTATCTTTCTCTCCAACGAGTCATGGGTACTGGGTCTATTCCTCTGGGAAAAGTAAAGCCAAGAGCCCAACCATAGACAGCAGAGTTAGAATCAACCCCAGGAGATGGACAAGATATCAGGCAAGCAAATTTACTCTTTATGAGTCTACTTCTTATTCTTCTGGAGACCTAATATCCACCCCCCCGTTTTTGTTTCTTCCTCTTTTTTTGTACAGGGGATCCAACTCTGGACATTGAATTTGCAAGGCAGGTTCTGGAACCATTGAGCTAAATTCCTGGCCCTAATATTTCCTTGAGACATAAAACACAAAGCTTGGAAAAATAAGATGTGCTAAGTTAATATTTTACACTATTTATGCAAATATGTGTTAAAATGTATCTAGGAAAGTAACTGTAGCAAGCAATAACTATAAACATTTGGAAATAGAAATTTAAATGTTTTGTGATCTCTCTCTCTTTCTCTAGGAAAAAATAAAAGTATCAATGAACTTTTACTTTCAAAATGTCTAGGTTTAAATGAATTGGCAACTAGCTCAAGCAAAATTAGTGTTGAGGAAAACAATTTCAAAGAATCATAAAAGAAAGCAAAAATCACAAAAGAGGCTGATCTCTCATTCTTTCTTTTTTTCTTGTCTTTGGATAACAGATGCATAAAATGGCTCCAGTAATTTCCTGTGGTTTATGACACACAGTTCTCCATGACTGTCTCCCTTAGAATCATTTACTGATACATTTTAAGAGTCTAAAAAACTCCTGTGAAGCTACCATGTAAAACAACCAGAACAGTGACCCCCAGCTTATGACATGGTACTTATCTCACCCCACCCCATCTATCTCCATCTAGAGATTGCCCTAAACTTCTCAACATTTCTGTGTTCTTGCCTATTGTAATTCCTAATCTCATTAAAATACCATACTGCTTCTCTAGTGTGAGGAACTGAAGGTGTAAGTAGGTCCAAAATATATGATAGGTGATGTGAAATAGCAAAAAAAATGCTCAAAAGGGTAACTGTGGGAATGGGGAAAGCAAAGAAGGGAAAGTAAAAATTTGATAGTGAAAAGGAAAAAAATGGAAACATGGCTTATATAGAGAGGGTTGGAGGATTAAAGGGGGGTCAGGGTGATGGGAAAAGTTAAGAATCAAGATATACTATGTACAGGTACAAATCCCAGTAAGGAATGTATTCCTAAAATGTACCAATAAATTCAATTTATTAAAATAATTACTTGCATATATGTATACATTAAAGAAGATGACCTCTTTGTGAACAGAGTGTCAGTCTTCTTGACTCAGTTCATTAGCACCAGGAGCAATACTAGGTACAATCAAAAGAATATTCTTGTGAGTAAATGATAAAAAGATATACACTTTCTATTTTAATTTCCAGTATTTGACATGAAGGTGATTATATCCAATGTTTATTATATGCACTCTGAATGTTTGTTAAAATGAATATATGCCTATACATTAAACAATGTTTTTATCTGATAGTAAATTAAAACTCCTATTTGACAGTAAGAAATTGCTGTCCTTTTTGTTTAATGAGTCCTATTGCCTATATCAATTTTTCACTTGGTGTAGTTACTCCATAATGCAAATACAGAAAAGAAAATAACTTTCTCAAAACTGATCATGTCATTTTAAAACATCTACTATTTTAAAAATATACACAAGTAGCCTCCTCGGAACAGGGTGTATAGATAGATTTTGTTTTAAATGGCTCATTTCCTGTCTATATTCTCCCAAGGGGTAATTAGGTCTCTTCATCTTCCTAATCATCTTCTAAAGCAAATGCCACACTTGGTATAGCTGTAAAAGAGATGATAACTTCTTAATCTATTATTTACCTTTGATATATACAAATGGACTCTGCAGTCATTTCTTGGCTAATCCATACAGAAATCATTTCTATCCATTGATATCTGGGGTACTCGTTAGTATAAAATCTAACTTTATTATGTGTTATGTTTGTTTTGCAGAAAGAATATCTAGGAATCATATGCACAGAGACACACAGAGATACACACACACAATGTGGCTTATTGTGTTATTAAATAAAATACTTATGAAGATTTTTTGACTTGTGAGTGAATAAAAATGCAATTATAGTAGCTACTAATTGTGTAAACTTCAGAACATGGATCAAGCCAAAGGCTACATAGGCCAGTACTACTTAGGCAGCAAGGAGATGTCCTAAAGCTGCTCTGTATCATAGACAAGGATCACAGCACAGTTATTCACTGTTCAAGTCTGGAGGCCAGTAAACAGAAGTTCAACCTCAGGACACAACTCCTTCCTCTAATCCATCCATCTACTGATATATTCTATGACAATACTCTCCAGTTCATATCCTCAGCCTTATTTGCCCCTCAAGAGTGACCCCAATACTTCACAGTAATTGTACCTCATTCCATGGCCTACACACTCTCGCTTTCAAAGTTCAGTTCCTATATCTTTATCCTGACCTTACCCCTTCACTTATTTCCTCTTTCTGTTTCACAGAAGAAAGTAAGAGTAGCAAAGAATTGCTTACACACCTTCACATGTATCTATATGCCACAGATTAATGTAGGTTCCTATTTTATGTCTACTTGGAACAATTCTCTTCTGGTGGTTGTGACATTGACTTGCAATACTTGTGATTTATACATGAAAATAATGTTAAACCTGCCCTTTAAGAATCATAAAATTTTATAGTTGTTGTGACTACTTGATAATCTACTTCAACGGACTTTGTTTTACATACACTTAAACCCACAGATTTTTTTTCTTTTCTATATTCTGTGCTCTCATCAAATGATTTTTATGAAACTAATTATGAAAAATTAACATACCTACAAACAATGAATGGACATATTTTGTCCAATTTACCTATACAGTGAGATCCAAACATTATATTTAAAATTCTCTAGAAAAAAAAATGTTTTATATCTTCGGGATACTGTCACTTTGTGACTCGTGTTTTTCAAATAACATTTCAAGTAGTTTAATTAATCATAAACTACATACTCTTAAAATGCTACACAATGGAAACCTTAGCACTCTTAAGAAACCATGCGGGGAAATCACAGGAAATTTTCAAATGTTTTTGGTTCTGAAATCCTGTTCTACTCGGCCTCCAGCTGCGCCATGCAAGTGCCTGCTTTTCATAGTGCGCTGTACACAGCAGGAAAGCCAGACAAGGAAGGACTTCTTATTAAGCAGAAATGGCTTGGCTGCTCAGGAGGCTGTATTCAGCAGGCATTACAAACAATCTTTGCTTCTACCCTAGGTTTTTTGTTTATCTTCACATTTTTAAACACTTGTTAAATGACAGTGGAGCTCTTAATGACTGATTTTTCAACCATTCAGAACCTACTCAGCTGTAACCTTTAAACTGAGACTTTCTGCACCTAATTTCTATCCCTTTGCCTTAGTGGAGAAAAGTGCCCGATGGTCACGCTAACATAAACTGTGTATGGTCTGAAAAATAATTGTGCATATTTGTGGTGTCTCACCTTCCACTTAGCAGTGCCCTGCATGATTACAAGTACACATTTTTCTAGGACTTACTCATGGACGCAATTGAAAGGTTTTATGTTTATGAAAAATAACTGTCTCTTCTATGTTTACAAAATATACTAGGGAAAATTTCTCTAATTTTGACATAATATAGGTTAAAATAATAAAACAATCTGTTGCTTTGGCAAAATCTAGAAATCTGCTGTTTATAAAATCTAGATTTTTCTGTTCTTTCTTAGAAAGATAAAAAATGATTTTACAGAGAACAAATCTAAAATGTTACAGACATATATGATTCAATTTTTAAAATAAAAAAAACAAAAATTCAAAAAAAGAATTGCCTACATATGTTAAAGTTTGAAAGAATACTGAGGATGCTGAGCTTTTTTTTATTCTAATTAAGAAATAACAAAATTATCAGACTACTGAAAAATTCACATAAAACTTAAAAGTCATTATGTTTAAAAATAACCAATACACCTAACATCATAAATGTTTGGGAAAAAATTAACTTATTTCACTTCCACTGCAAATTTGCTTAACTCACTGCTGAAATATCTCTCAGTTGAGAGACTAGATTGTATAAGTTCATTTTTAACATTTTTTTCCTTACTAATTAAGCATATCAGTAGAGGTTTTTCACACACCCTGCTAAAATTCAGGAATATATTGACTATATTAGTAGTTGTTGAGATCTGGGATTTATCTTTAAATTTTAAGCATATGTTTCATTGTATCACAAAATGTTACCAATTTGGCTTTATACCAATATCTGAGTGAGTCAGATTCTCTTACATAATTAAGAAAAAAAGAAACAGGGCTGGGGACGTAGCTCAGTGGTTCTGCATCTGCCTAGCAAGCACAAGGTCTTGAATTCAATCCCCAGTTCTAAAAAAAAAAAGAAAGAGAGAACAGTAAAGGACATGTTATTTACTTCATTTTCCTTCAAAATTCTCTCCTGTGTATGAATAGGAGAAAGCTCTCAGAATGTTTATACAATAATATTCACATATGCTATATAATAGACTTTTTGATAATTTTTGAGAAAATGCTCTAAAAATGCTAATAAGTATGGGAGTGAGTATATTAATAAATGTTGCACAATATTTCATAGCTAATGCATACAGAAATTTTGCAAGTGAGCAAATTGTTTATTTCAAGAAGAGGACTGAGAAGATCTTTGAAACATATTTAAGTCCTGATAGAGTTGTAAAGAAACACTTATTTAGGGAAATTTAGTGAAAAATGGGACAGTAATTATTTTCTCACATTTAAACCATGAATTCTGTAATTCTCAAATATAATATCTAAAATTTTACATGGATTCATAATGTGCACTGCTTTTTGCCAGATCTAAGAGCTTACTTTCTCTACATCAATATTATCATATTTTCATATTACTATTGTTTATTCAGTGTTTAATTCACCCTTAAAGGCAAGTATCTGCTTAATAATTTGGTAATTCACCCTTTACTTGTAAGGGAATTCCTGCTTCCAATCACCATCCTCAGACTTTCATTCATTATCATAGCACTTGCTACCACATGTAAATAAAAATACACAATCATTTATCATATTCATTAAAACCTGACCAGCAATTTATCTCACATAAGTGTAAGACATCCATTTCATAAAATACGTTTGCAAAAGCACTGTGGAGATCAGACGGGAAGAAAGAGGCCTAATGGCGCCCTCCATAAGGTGAGCTCTGAGGGAAAAGAGGATGCGCATGCGTGCTGCCATGCTGCAGGAGGAAATAAAAACACTTGAGGTGAAGTTGTTTACCCCAAGAAGCACCGTGGAAGGTGCAGACAGGTGAATCCTGTGGAGCGCTAATTGCCCATTTTTGTGTCTGGGTGAATAAAACCAAGATGCGTCAGGAGTTTGGAACTCTGTCGAAGGAAGACATGAGCCCCTGGTATCCCAAATTTTAGCTTGTCTCTGTGCAGCCCTATTTTTCATCTTCCTCATGCTCAGCCTATAGGCTGGTTCCAACAAAGCATTCTATCCTTGAATCTTTGCAAATCAAAGTGTATTCGTAAACAAAATGAAACACAACTAAATTTACCGTGTAAAAAATACAACTGGTGTGTATTCTCAACATTTGGTGTGTATGACCTTCAAGTTTACTTAGAAAAGACATGTACATGTCAGTTCCAACACTTTCCATTTAAGGACAGGTTAACAGTAGGTTTGTTAAATGAACTGCTCACTAAATAAGCATTTGTATGTAGTGTGTATATCATAGTATCCATAACAAAGTCACTTGATGATTTTGCTTTTATTTGCACAACTCTTCCATGCAGTACTGTAATTTATAACAACACAAAATTTCGGTCCTGTGATGTACAGCACAAGCAGCAAAACTTGTGCTACTGTACAGCAGAAGCCAGCTTGAGGCCATACTGCTGCTCATATTCCTGGTCACAGTCTGAATATGGGCTCTAAATTCACCAGTCAAGATGAATTAGAAAAACTGAAAAGGGAAAATTCTTACAACTGCAAATACTGTGAAGAAAACTTATTTTACATAGATTAAACGCACCTGAAAAAAAAAGAAAATATAAAACACTCAAGATGTATTTCATTACATTTATTTTTTACTCTTCCAGGACAGAACAGAACCAAAACAGAACTGGAAAAGGAAAGTGTTAAGAAATATCTTTCCTGAAATAACATTTTTTATCTAAAAATTATAAAGTACATATTTAGTTGTAAGATAAGAATTGAAGAAATTAACAGCAAATTGATATAAGGAATAATACTGAGGTCAAAATCAGTGCTGAGATATCTAGACAAAAATGATTTATCTAAAGACCTGATATAAAAATTAAAAACTTTTGATTTATTTCTGGAAAGCAAATGCACCATAAGTTTACACGGATGCATAAGGACTAAAGGACAGTAGAACGCACTGCAGATCAACTACTACATGACAGACTCAACCCACAAGCTGAGAACCTCACTGTACACATGTGCTCTTACAATCAAAAGTCCTCAGGATCACATCAATTTTGCACAACAAAGACTGAATGTCGTGACTGGGATTTTGATCACACAATACACTAGATATAATGAGACTTGAAAAATTAAATATGTGAAGCTTTATATAGTTATAACATGTAAAACTTTTGAAATTCATTTGGAATCCTTAGGTTAAAAATTATGCTCAGCTTAATTAGGGTAGAGTTGAACAGTGGGATATTGTGAAAATTAATATTTAACACTGCCATTAGTTTATTAAATTTAAATGGCCTATAATCCAAGTATCATTAAACTTCATACCAACATTGCATAGCAGTATACACATGAGTCCATCATTTGAAAATAAACATGTGGAACTGTCTTGAAATACATAAAATATTAGCAAAATTAACTGGCTGAGAGGATTGCATGCATCCTTTTCTGAGAAAGCTATCTGTATTGTTAAAGCATTCAATATGTATATGCATT
>PVIR01014455.1:0-40206 GCA_004026965.1 Petromus typicus | reverse complement strand
AGCATGCTTTAAATTCAAAATTAAGTTAAAATATATTACTCTAAAATTAATGCCAATAACTATACATACATTTAAGTAATATTGATATCATGTTAAAACCAATGTGCAACTACTAATATTTTCAAAGACTCATGAGATGTAAACAAAGGAATTAACATAACAAACTTTGCCAATGGATTTTCTCCTGTTACTCTATACCAGGACAAAATTCCCTCAGAATTAAAAATACAAGTAAGTGAACAAAACATCCTGATATAAAAGGCTAAACCATGTGAATATGAAGGAAGTTTTAGTAGTGAAATTCTAGCTTGATGTCAAAGAGAAAAAGGGAAATGATGTTATCTGCCTGTGAGAAACTGGGCTCTGTGGTTGCCTAGCAGGACGAAACAGCTATTACTAACTCTTATTAGAGTGCAAGTGTGCAGACCTCATGTTACCACTTGTCAATGTTGGCTTAGAAATTCTAATATTATGCTATTCAAAAGAGTACCACACCACCTATTATTCTGGCTGTAACTTATGATTATGATTTTATTCTGAGTTTGTCATCTGTGAATATTTTAACATTACAATAGCAGAATTATTTTAGTATTTTGTCATATAGTGTATAATCTAATGCCAGTAAATACTTCCTTTCCTTTTTACTATGGTCCATAACTGTCTCCTTCCTATTTCCCATGAAACCCTTTTACCTATACAATGGTTGTGAAAATCTTAGTTTCCTTCTTATATGTCAATTTGTCTTGATTTTCTTAAATTATATATCCATACTTTTCTATTTAAAACACATTATATCTAATGATTATATTTCCATTTTGGCTATGGGATTCTAAATTTTCTAAATAGCAAACATAAATTATTCAAATAAAATCCTTAGTTCAAGATCTGTATTTTATGAACAGAATATTTAGATGTTTATGAAACTAATTTGAATTAGAATAAAATCATACTAAAGTTGGCATGCTCAATGTCCTCCAGAAGGTCATGTTAAAGACATATAGTGCTGAAAGCCAATGTTGTTAAAGGTCTGGTCCCAGCACTGCCCCACAGGAAAATGATGTGTACCATGGAGGGTGGGGCTTCTGGGAAATCCGTGGGTGACTGGAGTGTACAGCCTTCCACCAATGTGCTGGGTGCTGCTTTCTCCTTCCTCTCTGGATACAATTTAAGTACAAACATTGAGAATGAGTAAGAAAAGAAAAAAACACATGAAAGAATAGAGATGAGGAATCACTAGGAAGTTAGGCCTTAAGTGCCTTATAAAAAGCTATTTTCCTTGTGAAAGGAAAAAAAAAATAAAAGATAAAACTGTGAAGAAGCCAAATCCTGAGTTAAAAAAAAAAATGAGGTATCTAAACAACCAAAAAAGTTGAACCTTTTGGGTAGCATAGGAAATTGCAATTGTTCTGTTATAATAATTGCTATTGTCATTAAACATCTATATATTCTCTGCATAAGGAAAATGGTTTTGTTACAATCAAAATCAAGAGGATATAAACAGAAATCCACTGCAAAACCTTGTGATACTATTAACTCAACTTTGGTCAGACCGATGGAGTAAAAAGATTTTAAAAACATCCTCAAAAATCTAAGAAAAAATACAGCAAAATTATGGTGAGCTGAAAAAAAATAATGATTATTTTCCCTTCAAAAGTTTGATTTCAAAAGATAGTGTTACCAAAATTCTCTTTTTTATAAGCAATGGCAGTACAAAGCTTATCTTTGGCTTCCATTATTATGTTTCTTGGAAATGGTGCTTTTTAATTGATCAATGAGAAGCCAATGAACAGGATATTTTTCTGGACTATGTTCTGAGCAAACTAAAACTTAAAAGAAAAATACAGGGAAGAACAAAAATATAACCTGATAAAGTTTTTTGAAAAAAATATTGCCATAACTGTTCTCATTGTCACAAATAGTCATGAGAATGTTTTCATCAGAACACTTTTATATTCTTTCAATATTTCAAGGGAAGGGCATTTCAGTGGCTAAGCATTACCATCATTCAGTGTTAGATACCACCTTCTGAGAAGTGAGCCAATCACAAAGAGTCTCACTTCGAATCGATCTCTCTGACAACCAATCCACATAAGTCTTACCTGAGTAATTCATCCTAAAAATGGCATCAAGCTCTTAGATCTTTCTAAATTCACTGATCCCGAAATGCCATGCTGTCATAAATACTTGTAAAATCAGCAGTGTGCTCTTTCCTAGGGTTATGCCTGGTCAACATCCCTCTAACTTTAACAATAATATAGTCAGCTCTCCCTTTTATGTTTCAGATATTGAATGGCAGTTTAATAACCTTTGATTGGCCTTTGGCATCAAAAAGAATTTATGCCACAGACAAAAAGACAAGATAAAAGTCAATGTCCTGCTCACTGAACCCCATTAACCACCAGAAAAACTCTCTGTTCAAACATTAATTATCTTTCTTAAGACTTCCTATTCATGGAGCACCAGCTTCTATTCAAATATGATGGATAACAAAAGGAAACTTTCGACTAGTGCTCTGAAACTCCTGCAAGCAGTTTGCTTCCAAATAGAAACACAGAAAAGTGATCTGGTCATCCTTAATTCATTTGTCTTAAATCCCTAAATCAGAGGCATTACTGTACTTTTCACAGAATCATTAAAGTGGCACCAAAGGGCTAACAATGAGTAATGAACCCCCAAAACAAGCATGTATATAATTAGGACAGAGCTTCTGGTTCTTACAGTAGAAGTAGAACTGAAGCAATATCAACAACTAAGATAGGTTATTCTATGACGTTCATGTGTTAAATATCTTAGTCCACTCAAGTTGTCACAGCAAAACTATATCATAAACAATTGGTCTGAAACAACACAGATTTCTTACAGTTTGGGAAGGTGGAAATCTAATACAAAGAACTCAGGATAGATTTCATTGTAAGACTTTCTTGGCCTGAAGTGATTATCATGTAAAGCAAACATGTACTAATTAAAATGAAAGAAAAAAATCATTGACAAAATCACTATAAGCCGATAATAAAACATAACTTTAAAAATGGAATGGAAATGCAATCTTTCCCAGATTAAAAATATATACAAGTTAAAGTCTGCAATCTCAAATTTCATATCAATATTAGTCAGATACTGCAAAGATTATAGGCATGCATCATCCTGTGCCAAAATTCCTCTAGCTGAGAACCTGTAAAATGAGATAATTTGTGCAAAAAGACAATGAGTGGTAGAAGAACTGACATTCCTGTTACAAAGGAAAAAAAAATCCCAAATACATAAAAATCCTAGGTAGGATGACCTGTCCTCTATTCTCACTATAGAGGCAGCTTTTCCTTACTGTTAATCTGGGTTCACAGAAGCCCAGCTACTCCCACAACTACTTAGTTTGCCCCACTCTGAGGAAATCTGCTTTATGAAACTCAGGAGAAAACAGACTTGTGCCTGCGACCTGTGATGCAGTTCATGACTCTGATCAGCTGCTGAGTAACACTTCCGTTTTGAGAATGGAGAATAAAACATGTTCCCAAGCAGATATCCAGGTTATCCCAACCCACTGATCCAAGAAATACACCAACTTTCCTTTATCTGTCCAGCTTTTTGTACACTTAATTCAAACTGGTAATTTATCTGCTGGTAGAATCTCATCTTATTTCTGGTTTCTGCAGAGATGGATAATTAAGAATGAGTCATATTCATGATCTCATACCAGCCATGATCTTACTCAGACATACTGCTTAAGTGTCTTATTCAGAACAATCTCACTATTTTTGTAATGCGGATAGACTTAAAGTTTTCCAGATCAAGTTCTGATTTTTTTTTGCATAACTCATTCAATTTGTCTCTCTTCTCACATTTTACAATAAGCTCTAAGAAGAATCCAAGTCAGTTTTTTAACACATTGCTTCAAAATCTTCTCAGCCAAATTCCCATTTCAACTTGTTAAAGAAGGTATGTCATACTAGAACAAGTCAGCCGAATTATCTGATATTTTATAACAAGGAAATCTTTTTTTTTCAATATTCCAATAACCTCTTCCTAATATCATCTGAGATTTTACCACAATGTTCTTTATTTTTATCATCCAAAATTCACTTTATAACCGTAGATATATCCTTTAAAATGAAATAAATTTTCTCCATAGATTTCCTCTTTTTTCCTTGAATCCTCATCAAATTGCCTTTAATATTTACATCCCTACCAGTGGTCATTTCATGATAACTACCTTGCACCTCAGAACTTCTCCAACTTCTTATCTGTGGTAAATCCATTTGCACAGTTTTAGATGGTTGTTATAGTGGTATCACACTTTGGAAGTGTTTGATTTGTATTAGGTAACTTGGGATATCAGAACAAAATACAAACTGAATGATTTAAAAATGCAAAGGCTACAAAACCAAGACCATGATTCTATTCAATATGGTTACTAAAATAAGTCACTTTTTGGCTTCTAAACAACCATCCTCTATTTTTTCTAAACATTTTCTTTGGGATGCAAATGCAGAAAGAGAAATAATCCAAGCTCTTTAAAGTCTCTTCTCATAAAGCCAGAGCCCTATCCTTTTCAACTCTATTATTACTTTAGTAGTCACACCTGTAAATAAAGCTTCATGGAAATTTAGAGTTTCAGTATGTGAATTTTTTTTATCTTTATTGGTACATTAAATGTACACATCATGATTGCACTCCATAATGGGGATTTGTACCAGTATAAGACACAACTTAATTCTCATTTTTTCCCATAGCCCTACTCACCCTACCACCCACCCGCCATATACATAAAATTTGTCTCCTTACTTTTTTTTTTTTAGGTTTTTTGAGACAGGGTCTCGCTTTGTGGTTTAGGCTGGCCCCGAGCTCAGCCTCAAACTCACATCACAGCAATCCTCCTGCTTCCGCCTCCCGAGTGCTATTACAGGCGTGAGCCACCACGCCCGGCACTGTGGTATGTGGTACTGGTTGCTGCTGGGCGTGAGTTTCCACGCCTGGTACTGTATGTGGTTACCGGGGAATCGAACCCGGGTCCTTGCGCTGGCAAGACAGGCGCCGAAACCACTGAGCTAACTCCCTGGCCTCAGTATGTGAATTTTAAGGAAATCAAATTTTCATTCCTTAACATAGGGTTTATTCTATATTTTGTTTGATGATAACAGTGATACTATGATCTCTAGCATTCAAATATCAGTTTGAGTCCCTGTTGTCACTTCTTCTATGTACCCGAAATAAATATCATGCAGTAATATTCATTTAGTTTTACACAGGTTTTAAGTACTTACTGTAGAATGAACATGATGCTATGTATCAAGAATCAGAAATGCTAGTTCCTTGGACTTTTGTCTTCCTCTCTGTAATTTTTCAATTTTCAATCATTATGGTTCACACACATGGCTCATCTGTTAAGGTTTATCCATAAATGACAGGCTTCAAAATTCATCTGACTCTCTAAGCTTGCAAAGTCAAGGTCATCTTTAGAGAGTAACCAAATATTTGTTTCCTTGATAAAAACTACCCAAGACTAAAGTGAGAATATAACTTACTCTCAATAGCGCACCTCTTCCAATCATAGGTTTCATAAGCATATTAGCTAAAGCCATGTCTTAAACTTAGATCCTCAAAAAAAAAAATATATCAGCTCATAATTCTCTTTCTTGAATTAAAGATTACTCCAACAGTCATACTCCATTCTTTTACACAACATTTTTATTTCATCCTTTTACGAATTTCAAAGATTTTTTATGAATTAAAGATCAATACTATTGAGGTCTCAGTGAACAGAAAGCTACAATCTATAAATCTAAGGCATTCAGAAAAAAGCATATATAAGAAACAATAACTTGTGTGATTAAAGATCAAACTACAGTTTTAGCATTTACACTTAAACGTCATTTTTTAATCTTTATTTTACTAAGGTGTGAGAGGAAATGTGTCAGAAAAAATGTTTTTGGAAGCCCAACTCTATCTTTTCACACTGTCATTATGTGAAAATGATATCATCACTTTAAACCTACAACAAAAGTAACTTCACCTCCCTCCCTTTTCCCCTTGAACATTTTCTTCCTATTTCACAATACTTATGATACAGAACTGAATGGTAAAAGAGGAAACAAAGGTTATGTATATAAGGGGCGGGGAGTTGTAGGGAGGGCAGGAGAATGAGAAAGATGAGAATCGAGTCCTGTCATGTACTGGTACAAACTCTCAATGTGGAATGTGATCATGATGTATATACAAAGGATACAAATAAAATAATATTTTTAAAAAGTAATATCAAATCAAGTTAAATAATATATCTAAAAATGCAATAAGGAAAATTAAGTTTCAATTTTCAGAAAGAAATATTCGCTAAACTTAAAATAGACTGAATCAAAAAATTAAATCATGATGATAAACACCAACGTAAAATTAGTTAAGAATGAACAAAATTATATTTATTCCTGAAATCAGTAGTTACTGGACTCTGCCAACACATTTTCCTTAATGTGCCAAAGAAAGATACGGTTGGTCTTGGTCTCAGCATAAACTAAAGAACAAGAGACATGGAGACTGTCCCTCCTGATACCATCCAATGAGAAGAACAAAGACTGCAATTTCCTGTATCTACACCAAAATTTCAGAAATGCTTATAATGTTTATAACTGGAAATTACTCAATATTTAACATAATCACCACAGCTCACATTTAAAATGCATATTTTATTCAGGAAAGGTTACCTAAGCAGCCCACGAGGTGTCCCCAGGATTTTTATACAGGCCTTACCTGCTTCTGAAGCTGTGCTTGCTCCTCAGCAGGAAGATAGAAGACCAAAAGGCAAACCCAGCATGCACGAGAAATATCCAAGATGGCTGTGACATAGTGTTGATTTCTTTTGGCGTACTGCTGCCTTCTTCCCCAGGTGGTTTCTAGGTTCTTTCTGTCCTGAGCAAAAAATAGCTCGAATGCAAAACTTAGCAAAGTCATATATTAAAGGTAGGAGAAGAAACAGGCTCTGCAGAGCGAGTTTAGGCAGAGCAAAAGTAGGCAAAAGTGCAGTCTACAGCGTGAGAGCCATCTACTGTGTAAGAGCAAACAGAGTAGCAGACACCTCAAGGAAGCCTGAGCTTTTCTACCTCCTAGTACTCAGGCTGACCTCAGATCTGAGCCGTGGGGTGGAGACTCTCTCCAGTTCCCTTCAGACAATGGCAGACAGCATGGGCTCCACACGCTTGGCTTTTCTCACTGTCAGACTTTGCAATGAACAGATCACGCCCCTCCCGAGACTTTTCCAGTGCCCTAATCTTCTGCTTCAGAAGGAAATGCAAACGAAGAGCACCTGTGCATGCTTCTCGTTTCCTTTTTTCCACCCTGTGCCTTGACTCAAAATCTGTGCTTAAGGAAACTGGTACAAAACAAAAATAAAAAAAGGACCTAGCACTGTACCTTAGTGCGAGGGATCTACATTAAATTTCTAGTGATGGCGCAGTCAAGGGACCACCAAACGAATGGAAGCAGATGGACTCCTGGGTCCTTATCTGCTACTCGTTAAAAGCATGATTTTTGTTTTCTCCACGTGGAGTCATGACCTTAAAAGACTTCTTTGCTATGAACTATGATGATTCATTTGGGCTTGGGCATGTCCAATAGATAACAAGAAGCAGCAATGAGCTTGACTTTAATTTAGTACCCTTAGTCTCTCTGAATCTGCGACCAATTTCTTCTTAGCTCTCCATACTGGCTGGTCGTTTAGAGGCTCAATCTAGGAGCTGGCCAAGAAGGGTTGATTAGCTCTGAATTTATATACTCTCATCTACTTTCAAAATCGAGGACACCAAGGTAAGAGAGAGGTTTTTAGGAACATTCAGCTGAGCCCTGAAGCCCTGGACCACTAGATTAAACCTGCAGTCTCCTGTTTTCCAAGAAAAGATCACCTTGACTGAGGTGTCCTAGCATTGCTCTGCTGGGAACCAAATCGTGCCTCAGCTATGAGATTCCATAACTGTGACAGAGGGTGGAGGTAGTGACCCAGCAGATGCCAATCCACCAGCTGACCCTGGAAAGGGCCTGACTTCCATGAGGGCTGATTTAAACCCATTTGCTTCAGTCTGTCCCTCTTCTAGCTACCTAAGCAGCATCTTTTCCTGAATTCCCTCTAAGCTGATGATTAAAGCTTTTGTTCTTTAAATTTGTGCTTTAGATTTAATTTCCATTTCTTCAAAACCAATACACAGTATCAACAACAACCAACACACATACACACACATACACGGAACAAATCCCTTCTGCCCTGGTTTGGGAAGGTTTCTTTAAAGCATAAGGTCTCCTATTCCATTTCTGCTTTAGCTAATATACATTCCTTCAGTGGGCCAGAGCCATATAAGGAGATAACAAAAATGTTGTCTCTGACTCTTGCAAATATGTTAAATCCTTCTACCCACCCTGTGTGAACTGGGTTCATGACAAGCATACTCGTGCCTCTGTACATAAAACTTTGTTTCTTTTGCTAAGAACTTCTTAACCTTTCCCTTACTACTCTAGGAGTTTAATAAAGATTTTTCATTACTTATGTCCATCTTTCCTATTTAAAGCCTATTGGCATATCATTTAAACATGTGCATATATATATATATATATATATGAAGAGAGAGCGAGAGTAAATAGTGTATGAAAGAAAGATCCTATTGACTAAAGCTAAACTCCATACAGGGCACATAGCAAGCTCCTTTTATTCTTTATTTATTATTTAATTAATGTTAGACTTCCTACTGAGGAAGGAAGGAAGAGCCTTGCACTTGCACTGAAATACCTCCATGTCCTTTTCACTTTTTTTTTAAGATCAACTCTTGCATAGTTGCCTATGTTGGCTTCAAAATTAGGAGAGTTCCTTTGCTTCCAGCAGAGCCGAAATTCCAAACCTGTTCAACCACACCAAGACTAAATTACCTTCTTGAGCAGGTATAACATATCCAGAAATGGGTATTCTGTGACCTTATAGTTATCTATATATATTTTTTGTTTCAATTTACTTTTCTCATTTGGAGGTATTTTTTATTTTTGTCACTAAGGGCAGTTTAGTATAGTGAAAAAAAAAACTTAGTAAAAATGTTAAGAAACCACATTTTAGTTTTCACTTTCTGAATCAATTTTCCTATTTTATCAAAGAACTGATCACTTTTTTATATAATAAAGATTACAAGTCAATGTGAGTGATTGCCATTATATCATGTCCTTGGAGAAATCAGGTCATATAAATGGAAATAATAAATTTCTGTTTCCTATTTTATTAAAGCAAGTCTTATCATTGTCTTCTATAACATGATTTCTTTGATTTTTCCTTTAAGTAATGGTTTTGCTGCCACAATGTTATAATGTGTTTGTGCTTAGAAGATCCTATTCTATACTGTCCTTTGGGGACAGTTTTTGGCATCACTGTTTGCTGAACAATTCTCCTTCATGTAATCTGTTTCACGTTATAATGCCCTAGATATATTAACCTACATTTATACAAGTTAAACTAATTCTCTCCCATCTGTCCATATTTTAGATTTCTAGTTTCCTTAGAACTCCCAATGAAAGACCCTTGGCAGAATTGTAAATTACTAAAATATTCAAAGCATCAAACTCAAAGACTTCATCTGTGATAATTTCAAATGGATTTTAGAAATATGCATAAAATAACTTAGTTATATCTTTTGATATTTTTATTCCAATATACCTTAATATATTCAAAACAATTTTAAATACTTATACAACTTAAGATATGTTCTGCTTTATAGTTTCAGTAATGAGTTTATTTTACCTTGAAACACTCTTCAAACGAAGGCTAATATAAAACTAAACTTTCTAGCTATTTTCTTCTCTTCTTTTTAATAAGACTTTCTAATTTGAAAACAATGCAAATTTGGTTCAATGAACTTCTAGAAAACAGTGAACTTTTATTGGAATTTATTAAATATGGCTGAAAAATATCCAAGACAAATTTAAAGAGTGGGGAATCACTCAATCTGCAATGAGATAGCTTCACCCTTCACTCTTAAATTTTACTAATTTAAGCAAGATTTTAACTCCAAATTTCTAAAAATGCACATTTTCATTAAAGAAACTGTTTGGCTAAGCCTGACTTAATACCTGGATTAAATCCAATATGATCAAAATCCACATGTCACTTGGAAAGAAATGTGGAACCAACGGACTTGTATTTCTTTGAAGAACAACACAATGTTCTCAGAATGAAAATCTCAGCGAGATGAAACTACCAGCCTGCTTCATCCTAGCAAAACATACAATTTACAGTCTACAACATGCTTCATCCTAGCAAAGCATACAATTTACAGTCTTGAGTAACATCATGCAAACAATTAGTTAGCAAACGTGTTGACTAATTTCTGTGAACTGACAGCTGAGCCAACAGAAATTAACAAAGACTAGTTAGCTCTAATTCTGTCGGGATGAGTAGATAAACCATAAGTCTTATAAATAAACAAAAATATTCCTCATAGGCAGAGCTGTGAAAAATGAGATAAAGAGAAGTTGAACTGGAAACTTAAATTTTTTTCAGATACCACGTGTAAGAAGTGTCTAGAGATTGACAGCTATCCCAAGGTGTGCAGTGTACGAACCAGTCTGTGAGCTGAACTCAAATTGACCGAGGAGTGATGAAGACAAAAAATAGTCACAGAAACAAGTTAAAATCTTGGGGCGGGGGGGGGGGAATCACCTGTTCCGTCAACACAGAGCCAGAATGCCTGGCACACCTTGGCTATATTCAGTCAGACGTGGGCACGAGCAATTAGGGTTCCACAGGACTCACCTGCTTCCCGTCCACGGTCCGTCTCAGGTAAACAACTCCCCCTCAGATGCTTCCACTTTCCCAGCAGTGTGTCAGCACACGTGCCCGCCCTCTTTCTCCTCAGTGCTTAACAGGAGTACAATGAGGGCTTATTCTTTCCATCTGTTCTCCACGATGAAGGACGGGAACAAAGTCAGCATAGGATGAGAAGCCTTTACCAAGCGAGAAGGCCTAAGGGTAAAGTGGACTGAATGCTTTTCAGTGTAGAAAGGAGACACTGTCTAGAGCAGAATGAATGGAATGACTACCAAGACCAGGAAAAAATTGTCATAACATATAAAAATGTATATTAAAATTACCTCATAAGTTCTTATAATTTTGTAACTATAAAATAAAATTTTATATATAGACTGAATAAGCAATCAATGTTTTGCAATTTTCTATAATGAAATAAGAGTTCATAAAAAAGAAATAATCATTAAAACTGGGAAATGCTAAGAACTCAAAAATAGGAAAGTGTTTCATTTAATTTCAAATTTTGTGAGAGACAGTTAAATGGTATTTAGAGCTAAAGGCAAAAGTGAAAAATAGTTTTCTCTGAGTTGAGCACTTTCAATGATGTTCAGCTTATAGAGCTATTATTGGAGTCAACAATTTCTGTCATATAAATTTTGTTAATAAATTCCTTGTTGCCTAAAAACGCAAGAATATTGGGTGTCACTAAAGATTCTTTCTCTAGTTGGGGCCTTAAGATTTCAAAATGTTTCTCACCATCTCCTCTCCATAATCATGTCCTTTTTTACTTTCACACAAAAAATATCCATACATGCATGGAAACTTGCCTGTTGAGCATACATGCCTGATAAGAGCACCTCCTTCTATATCTAAGTGTATCTAATCTGAGAACCAAAGTAAGGACAAGAAGAAACTAATGACTGCTAGACTTTGAGTGCTCTATGGTGACAGTGTTGGTTGGCATCAGAAATTTGCTGTGTTTCCAAAATCCATCAGCATCATGTGCAAAGCTAGACTTTGGCATATTACAGGAACAAGATTCGGACCACCACATGAAGCAGAGAATTCCCCAGTTCTGTTGGCTGTGTGTGTTTCTCTCATTAAACCCTTACATTCTGTCACTTTCTTTAGATCATCTGTGCATAAGTAAAGTCCATGATCATGCAGATTATCTAACCCTAAGGTTGTGAAGAGATAAGTGCTAAATCCGACATCTACACTATAGATTCATGTGTACATTACCATATTCCTTCTTTAAAGATCCAATAGAACAAATTTGGCCAACAAATTAAAACAGCTCTTTACTTAGGTGATTAGGCTTTAATGATTTCAGTACTTTATAGAATTAACCAAGTGCTGCCATAAATATTCTCATGTGATGCAGAAGTGAGCTTGTATGTCACTTCTTGCTCCAAGATTCTGATTAACAAACCTCAAAGTCTATTGTGGTCATGTGTCCAGATTCAAGGTATTTTAAATATTTTTCAAAGAAACTGGGGAGTTCAAATTCCTTAACAGTTCTAAAGTTGACAACAATTACAGTTTTATAAATGAAAACTCTCCTCATGCTTCAGTAAATTTTAATAACTATAATTCATAATAAGCACAATACAGTGTGAGATTCTCATAATGTAGATTCATGCTTTCTTGCTTCAGAACATTAAAAAGTCACGAGGCAGTCAGGGGTGATATTTATTAAAATTAGAAATATGAATCTATTTAAATGTATAGGCATTGCAGTGCTGCATGATAGAAAACATATCAACCAGTAGTGTTCACCCTATAGCAATGAAAGAAAATCAAGTTCCCATGCCAGAAGAGTCTCCACTTAAATTAACAACACCTGAATTCAAGACACAATCCTATTGCTTCTCTTATTTTGGAATTCCAGGTTCATTACTAATGAACTAATTTTTCCTGCCTTACTATTGTACATTGTTGAATAACGATCAAATTGATTGATTGTCTTTATCGCTTGCTAGGTATTTACATACACACAATATAAACTCTCTGCCATGGTTTGGACACAGTGTACTTGAATTTAAAAAGAAAAGTGGATCTGCACTTGAAATCTACAAAAACAGTCATCAAAATAGTTTATGGAAGAAAGTAAGAAGTAATCACAGAAATTATGAACTGTTCAGTAATCAAAAATAAAAAATGTCTTTTATTTAAGGCACATGAGATGCATGTGAGCAATATTTAAATATTTAAAACTTCTAGTAAAAATATTTCAATACCATAAAAGCTGGAAATTATGAAGTCAGTAGTTCAAATCAACCAAATACTTTTGAACTGTGCAGAAAAACTGAAATAATAAAGATAAAGCAATCTCTCTATGGAATAGAAAAGGAAAATTTGAGCCAGAGCAATATGGAAGTTACTTCATAAACTAACACTTTATAATACAGAACAAAAACATAAGTTTTCTTTTTTTGAGATGAAAGTCTCGCTGAGTTGATCAGACTGACCTTAAATTCTGGGCCAAAGCAATTCTCCTTTCTTGGTTTCTTGAGTCTCTGGGATTAAGGGTGCCATCACACCTAGCTCAAAGGTTTAGTCTTAGAAAATATTCTGAAAATGACAAATCTTTAATCATCATAATGATAATCTGTACCAAAATCATATTTGTAAACATAAATATACTAGGTGAAGTACTATTACAATGCTTTCCTTTAAGAGAATTTCTTACTTGAAATTTTTTATCAGATATGGTAATTACTGTAGGTTTGGTTATGATTATTATTCAAATTCAGAAAATAAATGCAATTAAGATTTTTAATGGATTAAGAAACAAGTAGTGTTTGTTGTAAACTTTTTTGGATAAAATTTAAAAGCCATTTTCTACTAAAAACACTAGTAAATTATAAAAAATTATATATGAACTTTATAAAAGACATCAATGAAAGACCTTAAGTAAATATCATCTACTTCTATCTTTGAATATCTTTCTTCAAGATGAGAGACATGACAAAGATATCCCAAATAATTAGTTTTGTATGAAACAAAGTGAAGGTTTTAGCCATCCTTGGAAGTTAGAAATATAAAGAAGATATAAGGGAAAAAAATGGACATACACTTCAGACTATGATGGAATAACTTAAAAAAACTCTTCTTATCTAAGAGAAAGCAAATAAAATACACAATTTTTTTTTAATGTTTGGAAAAAGCAAAGCAAGACTGTGGCTCATGACAAAAGAAAATGAAATGAGTCCTTGGTATGCATTGTCACTACCTGAGAAAGCAAACAAAGGAGAAAACCCTACAAAATTTCTACTCTAAACTGCAAAGAAAAGAAACCTAAAAGGTCAAAATCACATGCTTTATTAGCACAATTATAAACACAAAGAATGACCATTTTAATAGCTGGTCTTCAAACTGAAATAGATAAAATAAATAATACAATCTTTCAAGCATATATAATATTATAAAGGAAAGAATATGAAGATAAAATATTAAATTAACAATATAAAAGATGTGATAAAAATATAAAAAAGAAAAACAACAAGACATTAGTTCTTTAAGTTGACTGTTTTAGAAGTAATTATTTTAAAAATAGAAATCTATTACTGATGTAGCAAGAAATGACTTTAATGAAAAATCTTCAAGGCTTTTATTAAAATTTAATTAAACTTAGGGTTGGGAATTTAGCTCCGTGGTTTTGGTGCCTGCCTTGGAAGTGCAAGGGCATGAGGTCAATCTCCATTACAAAAATAAGTAAGTAAATAAATAGAATTAATCTTTAGTAAGTGATCTAAAAGGAAAGATCAAATAAATGCTAAGTAAAAGGACAAAAGAGTCAGTGTCATAAAATGTCTGTAAATTATCAATTAATTCTTAACAATCAGTTCTAGTAAAAAACCTCTAAATGATGCTGATGTCAGAAAGAAAAAAAAAATTATGGTCAAGAAGAGATCCAAAGAGGATCAAAATAATTTACTACTTTTCAAAGGAAAACTCATACTATTTTTCTTTCCCTGAAGTGTATACATATTTCTCCAGACTATATTCCAACTAAAATCCTGACAAAGTAATATGCAAAGGGTGTCTTTTGAACCTTTATTTAGTGCATTTTAAATATTATCATTTGTAAATGGACAAAATGTGAGAGAAATTGGTGGAAAGAAGAATCAAGAGGGATCACGTACAGATTGAAATTTCCTAACCTGAATGTGATCATTTGTATATCTGAAACTTACTGATACAATAATTAACTTTAAAATGTCATATATAGAATATGTGATTTAACATTAAAGATGAATAAGTATAGTACATCTGTATTAAATTGAATACATAAAATTTCGTGGATAGAAAAGAAATTAAGGGGATATGTAATATGCGAGTGCTGATGAACATTTTAAATAGATTGCTTATGGATATGAAATAATGCTATTAAAATGTTATAGTCTGTGTGGAAATACTGCATGTGACATTGGAAAGTAGTTACCTCAGGGGAAGAAGGAAGAGAATTGAATCAAGATGAGGCACCATGAGGGTTTGAAATTCAAAGGTTAAATTCTTTTTTATAAAAATCGGAGGAGCAGAGGAAATTCCAGGCAATTTTCTCTATCTCAGCACATTTTGGGGATTGTGAAATATGTCATCCATTAAGAAACAAACCAATATAGTACCCATGAAATCTTTCTCAAAATACTCAGGATGCTATGCTTTAATCTCTACAAAACCCCTGCCCTCTCATGCCCTCAGTTACTGTTCTAAGTGACAGGATGAGGCCCTGGAAGAATCACACTGATTCTTACTGAATCTAATAATTCTTGAACTTATAAGATGGTTGTCCAAACTTGACTAATTAAATAAACACTTGAAATACTGAAAATAATTTTAAATTGTGATACATAAAATTTCTCACTCCTTAAGAGACCTAAATGTTAAAATAGGCACACTAAACCTGCTGTAAAATAAGTTAGGTAAAACTCTTGAAGACATTGGCTTAGGGAGAGACTTCTTGAACGAAACCTCTATAGCATGAAAATTGGCAGAAGAAATCAACAAATGCAATCTCATTCTATTAAAAATCTTCTGTACAGCAAAAGAAACCACCAACAGAGCAAAAAGGCAACCAACAATATGGGAAAGGATATTTACCAGCTTTTCCTTAGACAAAGGGCTACTATCCAGAATATATAAAGAGCTCAAAATATCAGCCCACCCAAATTTAAAGACCCAATTCAGAAATGGGCATCTGAAATGAACAGATACTTTTCAGAGGAAGAAGTAAGAGCAGCTAAGAATTATATGAAGAAATGCTCAACATCATTAGTCATTCGAGAGATGCAGATGAAAACAACACTGAGATTTCATCTAACTCCATAAAGAATGGCTGCCATGTCAGAATTAGCCAGCAAAAAATGTTGGTGAGGCTGTGGAGAAAAGGGAACCATTCTCCACTGTTCGTGGGAATGTAGACTTGTACAGCCTCTGTGGAAATCAGTGTGGAGATTCCTCAAAAAACTAGAATCAGAGGTCCCATTTGACCCAGCCATCGTTCTGTTAGTTATATACACAAAAGAATTAAAAGATTCATATCACAGCTACATATGTGCACCCATGTTTATAGTAGCTCCGTTTGTGCTTGCTAAATCTTGCAAACAACCCAAATGATCATCAACTAGAGACTGGATAAAGAAGATTCTTTTATAGCATGGAGTATTACTCTGCCATTAAAAATGATAAGATTGAGTCATTCATACTCAAATGGATGTACCCTGAGGACATTCTCATAAGTGAAATAAATAGGTAATAGATGTGTAAATATCATATATTTTCTCCAATATGAGAAAATGAAGCTGTAAATGAGTTGTAGTATGTATAGTTAATGTGAAATAGAAAATATTTTAAAGGAAAGAGGGTGTAGGAGTAAATAACAAGAGGAAAAGAAATGTGACAGTAGTAAATAAAAAAGGAAACAAAGATTATGTATATAAGGGGTGGAGGTAGCAGGGCAGGGGGAAAGGGGTAAAAATGAAAATAAAGTCATGTCATATTCGGTACAAACTCTCAATGATGAATGCAATGATGATGTGTATCCACAATGTATCAATACAGATTTAAATTAAAAGAATTCTCTTTCCTTGTCAATAATGTATTGACTGATGTGTGTGAATATATCAAGTACAATCTGCATGTGAATGCATAGAAGTTCAATTCTATATACAGATGTAGTATTGTATATGTTATAAAATTGTATATAAAATATCAAATACTATGTATTCTCTATATCACATTCCCAAATGCACATTTACATTTGCAAGGATATATGGTTAAATATACATATTTCTAAAGAAGAAAGAATAATTTTTTCCTATTTTAGCATATCATACCAAAAAATAACTCTGTCATTATTGACAATAGTTTCACTAGTTTTCTTTGTTTTCAACCCAAAAAAATTGCTGTGTATTTTTCCAGTCTTAGGAATTTAAATTAATTGGGAATATATCTATATTGTATGATATTACATATTTCATATGTATTTAATTGAATTTAAGATTCTCTCAGACCATAGACTGATGTTATTTTTCATAGTGTGTCTTTCCTCGGGGGGAAAAAAATTAGACAAGGTAGTAAAGACGTAGGAAAGCCCACATTTTTGTGTACATTTTTTTGAATAGTTTGAAGTCATTCAATAACAATTTCTTGGATCTTTTAAAGGGCATTTTTCCAATCTTGTGAAAAGTATCAAATAAAATAATGACATAATGGCAACACAAATGTGCAGAGAAAAACTGTATGACAAGAGCAATTCTTATGCACAGAACGATACACTTTCATGCTGAGCATTCTCAGCCAAACTTCACCACACTGCACATACTAGCAGATCAGTATGTACTATTGATCAATTAATAAAATAGTGAACTAAATATCATTTATGATAAGTTGACCTGCTTATATATGTCACAATTCGTATGCTTAATTTTATGTTTCATTCTGCATTATTAATCTACCAACTAGGTTGTAAACTCCATGAGGACATTAATTTGTATAAGAGTATTTCATAAAGTGTCAAATGAATGTGCCACCACATGATACAATAACTCTGGGAGGGCTTTAAAAACAGATCACATAAAACAATTCATGAAATACATAAAATTTTCATCTTTAGAATATGTGGATTTTTAGTTGGTAAAGTAAAATTGATATGGTTAAAATTTCCTCAGAGTAAGGCTTTAGGAATAATTCAAGATTATAAAGAATGAGTTTAGTAAAACTCGAAAAGATTTCAGTAAAATTAAAAATTATTTATATATATTTGCGGATGGTTGTCTTTATATTTTTCAAAATGTTAGTAAAACATGGCTTCTTTATGAATTTGTACAGATACATGTAACTGTTCTCAAACTACACTGGGATACCTCCCTTTTGCCAGTGTACTGATCATGCTCTTCACACAGAACCTGACAAATAGTCAATATGGATCATTTGTTGACTAAGAGGAGAAAAACCTTTAAATCCATTAATTAATGAGAAATCTCTAGCTCTAGATTTTCTGTCTCTTTAGATAAAACTTCCTGGATAACTTATCTTTACCCCGTTTACATGAATTCTCCTAGTATAAGCACTGAGTATTAAACTCACAAGAAAAACTTATTTTGCCTATATAACTTAATGTTGATAGATCTAGTTCTCGTGTGAGAAATTCTGAATGTATAATCATGATTCCCTACATTCCTTTGAGTTTCTTTTCTGTGTTCCCTTATAAATTGAGTGATTATTGTACATTTTTCTTAATGGAATCTACAAAGTCAAGTGTATGTTTACCTAAATTTTGCTATCATTTCCTAAATTTAGTCAACTTAATAGATGTTTAAGATTATCTGGTGAAATATTTTGTAAAAATATTTGTAATATCCTAACAAATGCTTAAAGTGTTTGCCTGCCTATTTCTTTAAAATAAATATAAATTAATGTTTGTGCCATCACTAACAGTCTAACAAAATTTATTTTGAAATGTTCTTGGTAGTTTGGAGAACATTTACCTTAAATAAAGAAGTTGGAGATTATTTGATGAATTTAATTAGCAAAAAAATTCTTGAATAGCATGATGATCTTTCAGAGTGCCCTCCTTTAACTACCTAATTCATTTCTCATAATAACCTGCAGAGACAGAGGAGTAGAAATTTAGAAAGAAACACAAGAAAAGAAAGTTTCTGAGGCTCGTCCAGAGGCTCCTTCTGAAGTTGAAGATAACTTTTAGCAAGTGCGCTGGCAGGTTCTCAGCATTGTAAATGGCCTTTGAGAGACCATGAAGGATTTGTAATGGAGCTAGCTCAAGTGTTGTTATTACTCTCCAGGATTCTACTCCTGCCTGTGATGATTGCTGAATAATTTTTGCTCCTCGCTGGGCCCACAGTAGTACGTGTTGGTCCTTATCCAAGTCCTTAGGCTTAAGATACGAGAGAGAGACCTGAATTTATTCATACTTGGCATTTCACCATCTGCTCTCATGCTTCTTGGCTTAGCCTGTCCATAATGACAAACTTTGCAGGAGGAAATTGCAGGGTTTGCCAATGATTCCCTTGTTGGGCTCCTTAATCTCAGAATAATTTCTAGGGGCTAGATCTTGAACGTAGTTCACGCTGTATCTATTACAAAAGAGCATTCCTCTTTTCATTCCCCGTTGCCTCTAATATTCTTATTAAATAAATATTACTTGAATTAATTTGTTGCAGAATGGTTGTCTAAAGAATTCCAGTTTCCCGGTAATCATTCTAAAATTTACATACTGAAAAAGATCCAGATGACACCCGGAATGTCAATTATACAAATGTTTTCAAAGCTGTGTGGCTTCCGAATATGTGACTCTATTAAAATTTTGATTATATGTTGACGTTATGTTTGAAATGCAGTTTTATTCACTTATTTTAGATAAGTTTGTGTGTGTTTGTGTTTGTGTTTTTATAGTGAGTTTTTCTACACACAGTACATTGATCTAAGAGTAAAAATAATATTGAGATAACACAGATGAACAGCACTTGACCTAATTTTTTCTACTTTTCTATAAATATGAAGCCACATCTCATCACTAATTAAATTATATTGATATGAGTTTGTTCTATATGAATGCAACATTATAATTTCACCTTTCTTAACATGATAAGCAAAAATAGATCTGAAAAAATCAGGCAGAAATCTGAAGACATGCCATAGAAGAAAATCATTTCTAGAAGTGAAATCTACCCTTGGTAGTATACATTCAGCCCTCCACCCACTTCTCTTTTTCAAATGAGAAAACTGAGTTATAGCAAAGTGAAAAATTTTCCAATGTCAGTGGCAGGCAACTGTGTCCAAGTCAAGTATGCCAAAGAAGCCATGTTGAATTAAACAAAATGTCCACATCTGCCCTTTCTTTGACCAATCAAAACGCATCCTGCCACCGTGCTCTTCAATTCTGATTCTGACCTTTTGGTAATCATTGGAAGATGAGTTTTCTCTGTATAATTTTTGGTGTAGTAATTCCAGACACATTTTTTTTTTTTTTTTTTTGAGACAGGGTCTCGCTTTGTAATTCAGCCTGGCCCTAAACTCAGCCTCAAACTCACATCACAGCAATCCTCCTGCTTCTGCGTCCCAAGTGCTGGGATTACAGGTGTGAGCAACCACACCCAGCACTGTGGTATGTGGTACTGATTGCTGCTGGGCGTGAGTCTCCACACCCAGTATGGTATATGGTTTACCAGGGGATTGAACCTGGGTCCTTGTGCTTGCAAGACTGAGCCAAATCCCCAGCCCAGATACACTTTTTTCATAGGTTCCTAATGTGAAATCTGGAAACCTTGGGGCATCATACGATATGTTTAATTACTCATGGATAATTTCAGAGAATAAGAACATAATCAAAACTCCAATAAGATGTGTAAATATTGATCTTTTGAGTTACTGCCACAGAAACAGGCAACTTTGGGTTGTCAGTTGAATGTAATCATATCAATTGCCTCAACTTCCTTATGCAGTAACAATCAAAACTGAGTGAGATGGTTCCTTTAACCTAATCCTCATGTCTAAAAGACTGAAATACTTATATTTGTGTGGGAAAGCATCAGAACCGCTCTTTGTTCCAGGTGATACATTAAACATGAAAAAATAACAGTGTTGAATATCTGAAGCCTTGATTTTTTCTTTCCTTCCTTCTTTCCTTCTTTCTCATTTTTGCTTTCATATCTCTCATACTGTTAGCATCAGTATGTTTTTAAATATGTCCACCATTAATGGCAAAATAAAGACAAACAAAAATAGTTTATATTTAGTTGAAACCCTTTCAGTAGTAAATCTCTGAATATTAGAAAACCAGGACTACTAATTAATTCTAAGTACATAAGTATGTCCTTTAAAAGATAATATAAATACTATTTTATAATGATGTCAAAGTTTGTCTATTGCTAATTTATTCATAATATCATTTATGAACATTTATTTATTTTTTCCAATGCATGTTGATATTGTTCCAGATTAGGAAAGGCGAATATAAATCATAATTAAATTCCATTTCTCTTTTTACCAATAATAAGACTAATAATCTGAGAATTACACTGAAGCACACCAGGGATAAAACCAAGATCCAGCATGGTTCTTCTCGGTATTACCTAGTATGGCTAAATTTGTGGTAAGTCAAATTGGAAATGTAGAACTCCAGTCTACAAGTTGGCCCCCAAATTGCAAAAGCAAGACTAAGGATAGAGTGATTGGATGATTACAAGCACAAGACTTTCTATCTTACAGGCATATTAGTTTTAAAATATACTAATATATAGATATTGATTTTCAAAATCTGTTGGAAAATCCATTGGTGTATATATAGCATATACTTACTTAGGACAGGTAATAATAGATTTTCTTTTGTGTCTTCTTAGTGCCGAGGGAAGGTACTCCACATTGCTCAGGCACCAACTCTTCACATACAGTCGAGGAGCAACCATATTTATACTCATCTTTATTGATAAATATCCCATTTGTAGCCACTTCATATCTCCATTGTGAGAAAAAAGTGATAATGGTGCTATTCCCACAATGTCGTAACTACTTGGCACTTGTTTATATTGAAATAATACCGATTTTCATGTCTCAGCTTTTCCCTAGTGCCACGTATTTAATCCTGGGATCAATTTATGTAATGCTTCATTCAGTATTCTACCAAGAATGATTCCAATGACTGAAAAATATTATGTACCTATGTCCTATTGGTGATAACAACAAATGCAAGTCTTATCTGATGGCATGGGAAATATGAATAATTCTTTTTAGAATTCTATTAATTCCATCAATGAAAATTTTGCAATGAAAACATAGAATAACAAATTCTCCAATCCTACCTCCTTCTCTAAAATATTTTAGGCAGTCATCATTTCATTTCTGAGATTTGAACTGGACTAATGACTACAGTTATGCTTTTCACATCCTACCATTAACAGGAAGAATACATAGAAAACCTATGTGTTAAAGAAGGGCCATCCCATTTGCAGAACAAATGCACTTAGATGACATATTTAAGAGCTACCCAGGAAAGCATGTTAATACATAACTGAAAAGTAAGAAAAAAAGCTCTGTAGGAAACATACATTGGAATACTTTATAAGACATGGGAATGACATAGCTTCCCAGATAGAGTGCCTGAAACATGCTATAGATCACACAGAGGACATGGAAAACAAACCCTGTGTGACACTGGATGCAAGCACACAGGCAAAGAATTTTTCCTAGGCATTGCTGTAGAACCAAGAAATAAAATCAACCATGTTCAGGCAAAAAATGGAAAATATAGATAGCAGACTCACCTTGAATTCAATGAAGACTGGAGATAATGAGTCATCAGTACCACTTCAGTAGTGAAAAACAGAAAGAACCATCATCAAGCTGATGATCCAAGAACCAGGGCTCAGCTTCCAGATCTATAAGGCCCTGTGGGACAAGACCTGAAGTCCAGGACAACAGAAAGGATAGAAGGCTGATAGAGAAGGTGGATAGTAGAAGACTATAGGATGGAATGATTGGAAGAAATATGGACAGAATTATATAGGTCCTAATTTGTGTTCCAATTGTCTCATCCTAGGTAAGTGGCACAGATGACCAGATTTCTAGACAACTGATAGAAATGTAGATAGTTTCTAAGTAGCTATCTCCATGTCAACAATCCAGATCTGAACTGGGACTAAGAGCAATGTAGTTGTGCACATTGTAGGCTCCTATTTTAGTATTTCAGAATACATATACATATACCACTTCCCAACAAGGAATATAATAATCATGCAATGCAAAAATGTAGTAATAAAAAAATTGAAAAGAAGAATATACACATTATGTTATTTTATACATTTATCTGTTTATATTCTTCACTGCTTTTGGTCCTTCCTTCCTTCTTTTCTTTCTTTCTTCCTTCTTTCCTTCCTTGCTTCCTTCCTTTTTTCCTTTCTTTCCATCCCCCAATTTTATCTAGATAGAACCTAAGGCTTAACGAGTCTAACAATCTAAAGAATACATCCTAGAGTAATTTAAAATGGTATTCATATAAACTAAATTCTATGTAAGTAGTAGAAATAGCAGGTTTGAGAAGATGAAAGTTTTAGAAAGGGACAAATCTAGTTAATAGCACTAAATTCAAAGGACAAGGGACAGGTACAAGAGGTGCTGACTGTGTCTGGGTAGAAGAAGACAGATGCTCATTTCTACCTGAGACAAATCATTTGGCTCTGGAAGGGGGCAGAAAAATCAAACAAAATCATAGTGCTCTGACACATGACATGCGATAGATGATTATACACTTCATTTAAAATTAGCACAGAAGAGAAAAAGGAATTGACAACATAAGGGAAGGAAGAACAGAAAGACAAAATAATGCTGTCATCGAGAAATCAGAGTTTAGCTGAATCATTTACCTTTTGAAATTGATTATAGGTTTCAGATTGTCTCAAAGATTAAATGTGTTTTTCTTTTCAGAGAAAGATAGTGAGGTTATTAGATGACTGCAATACTGTGAAACAAAATAAGGAAGTGTTTCTCAATGGCTAAGAATGAATTTGATTACATATATAAAGATGCATATACTTATAAAAAATGTGACATTGGCATGAAATGATTCTTTTAGCATGAAACTCTTGCCGTCTGATCCTAAAAAGGGAAAGAAAATCAGTCAATGACTTCGGTATTTACTCAGATGTGGGCAATTTCCACAAGCAGATAAGAAGCAGGCTTACAGCCAGTATGCTGTTCCAAATAACTTTTAAGAATCAATAGAAAAAGGAAAGAGATCTCACTGAATACCATTTTAAGTGGGATTTAATCCAGAAGCAGTTCTAAATTTCATGACACCCCAAAATTTGCAGGATTTTATGTAGAAATCATTATGTAGGATCGAATGTCTCAACAAATGCTCCAGGGAGCAGGCTGCAGCGAGGGTCATCCGAGAGAGAATGTAGCGGCCAAAAGTTAGATCACAAAGCAGATTTTTATTAATCTTGCCAGACTGCACTCTCTAAGTGCTGAAAAAAAATATATATATATATTTGATAGTTTAATAAAAACACATATCTGATGATTTCATAAAGAAAGGCCATAACTTGAAACTATGAAAGTTTCTTTCTTTCATAACTTTCATAAGATGCTGTAAATTGTGTTCATGTACAATGTTCTGTCCACTTGTGAAAAGTGAAGCCATATATAACATACTAGGGATGCTGAGGTTGTGGATAAAGTGGAATCTTAACACATCAATTTACTACAATGTAAATTAGCGATGATGGAAAATATTATGAAGTTCCCTAAACAATGTAAAGCAGAAGTGTCACACAGTCTGTGGGTTACAAACACTGTACTGGGCATAATCCAACAGAAATGAGAAAGGAGGAGACAAATATATTTCAGCTTCTTTAAATATTATACAATATATATTTAAAATTTTAAATATTAAACTATATATATATGAATATATATATATACTCACATGGTATGCCATAAATATGTGATATTTATGTTTTCATATATCAGCTAGAATAATTGTGATGTTTATTAAGAGCAGAAGAGAAAAGGAAAAATGAGGCAATGATTATTCATGGTTAGGTTCCATTAGCAGAAGAATTTAGAAAGCAATTTTCTATCAGTGTCACTAGCTATTTTAAAGAGAAAAATCAGTGAACTTAATTCGATAATGATTTGATTTTTCTGATCTAATTTTAAAAAACAAAGCTTCTGAAGTTCACTCTACTCATAGCGAACTATCTGACATTCTGTGAATGTTCCACATTCATTTTGAAAGGGCAGCAGTGAAGACAGATGTGTGTGTTTTTCCTCTAATGTTATGATAAATATATTTTTGAAGGCACTTTATTTTATTCTTTACTAAGGGGCTGTAGCATTGGGAAGTGAACTCAGCCTTCATGTTGAGTTCCATTTCAGCTCTTTTTATACTTATTTTTATTTTAAGAATAGGTCTCTCAAATTTCCAAAGCTGGATATGAACTTTGTGATCCACCTGCATCAGCCCTCTAGTCTGTTAGGTTTATAGGACACCTCCAACATGCCCACATGGTGATAGTTACTAATGTGGTCTTCTCACTAATTTATAAGCAAGTAATTCAGAAATGTACTTGAAATTATTAACAGTGTATAAATAATCCATGAATGATACTATCTACATTTGAATGGTTTAGCAATATTATTTGTAACTATTTTTTATCAGTTTTGAGATATCAAAATTAATCTTTCTATAATTTTACAAATTCTTTCTCTAGAATAAGATGTTCAAAGAAGCACAGTGAACTATATCCTGATTTGTACACACTTTTTTATTATCTTTAAAAAACGAACAACACTAACAACAAAAACAGGGTCTCGTTTTGTAGTTCAGGCTAGCCCTGAATTCCCTATGTAGCCCAGGCTGGCCTGGAACTCACAGAAATCTTCCTGCTTCTACCTCTTGAGTGCTGGGATTATAGGAGTGAGCCACCACACTCAGCATTGTGGTATGTGGTACCAGGGATTGAACTCACTTGCCAGGCAGATGCCTGAACTACTGAGCTAAATCCCTTGCCAACTCTTTTTTAATTATCTTTTTATATATAATTCTGGTATGATTTTAGCATTGGGTAGCTTTATGTTTATCATACAATATGAGTTATTTTAAAAATTACTTTTCAAAATATAAATTCTGTACAGTTTGGTACAATAACAGCAATAGTTCTTTTCAGAATCACTTTTCTATTCAGACTACTATCTTTCATTAATTGGTATAAACTGGTAACTGAATATATCTTTTCATTATGTGTCTGAAATAACTCATAAGAACATCTACAGTACTACAAAAATAATTATATATAAATATATGTTTATATATGATTATTGTATATAATTATAAATAAATATATGTTTATATAATTATATAATTATAAATAAATATATGTTTATATAATTATTATATAATTATAAATAAGTATATAATATATAGTTATGTTTAATTGATATTTAATTAATGCCTAGAGAAACATAACTATATATATTATATATAATTATGAATATACATATATATATAAAAATTTCTGAGAACCATAAACATATTGGTCACAAAGTCTTCAGAAAATGAAAGCGTATATTTCACTTATATTTGGTTCATGTAGTGGAAAAAGTAACCAACCTGCATGAATTACACATTCTGACTTCACACTGACAGTTTGTTAAATTGAGAGGATCATTTTCCTGCTATTCTGAGCAGATGTTGTAAGAAATGTATTCTGAGTTTGAGGATGCTAGAGCAGAAAGTATATTCATTAAATTACTGACAACGCTAATTTGAATGGCATTGTTGGCACCTTGGAGAACAGGATGAAATTTTAATAATCTGACAACTTGAAGTGTGGGAAACCATCAACAAGGTAAGTTTTAGTATTGAGGTCAAACTAAACTAACTTATCTAAGAGGAAAAACAACCTGTACAAATAGAAGAAGATAATATTTCCAGAGATCAAGTGAGATATGTAAAGCTTCTGCTGAAAATGTTAAAAATATTTCATATGAAAATAAGAAACCACTTATAATTTTAAATTCATAAAAATAAGTAGTTTATAAATGTCACTTTAACCTTAAATATCTGAATCATCCCTCCCTTCATTCACCGTTACTTTCATCGTGCCAGAAAATATTTAATGATCATAAACAACACTGACAAAGCATAATATTATTTATGTATTCACGTTTTTACAGTACAGCTCTGTGTTAAGCAATGATTCTCAGATAGTGAATATGTTTTCCTTTCAATACTATGAAAGCACACGTATGAAGTCTCAGTTCTATTATTAAAATAATAAATAGAGATGAAGTAAGAGACCTGAGGGGAAGTAGTAGATTACTTGGGATGCATAAAGATTTTTTCACTTATAATTACTGTATGCTTATGATATATAATAAATACATTTAGTGTAGGGAACTGGTGCATATACATATCATAACTTGATTCTTTTTATTTTTCTTCTCTTTTTTTTCCCCATTTCACTCTATCTTCAGATCTGATTTCTTTGTCCACAAAATCATTCTGTTTTCTATCATCTTTTATTTCTCTCCTAAATTATTCATATTTTGTGTTTCTCATAAAAGAGAGATTACGTGATATCTAACCTTCTGTATCTGACATTTTACTTATCGTCATTGTTCAAGGTGCATCCATTTTCCTACAGTAACTCAGTTTTACCCTTCTCTGTGGCTGGACACCATTCCATTTTGTGTGTGTTCCACATTCTCTTTCTCCATTTATCTGTCCATACACATATACTCTGCTGGGAGATATAAGATCTTGAGTGTAGCAGCTGTTTGTAGCTTTTGAAAATCATCTTAAAAGGGATAAGCACGTAAACTCCTCTCAAAGTTAGAGACCACCCAGAGATGGACTTCATGACGTGCGTAACACAGCGCAATAGTAACTGGTCAAGTCAGATCTTTCATCGTCCCCTTTTCTCTCTCTTCTTTTCTTTCCAACGCTTCCCTCCTGCTCACCTCCTCCTCACTTCTCATATCCTAGTTTTGCTGGGAAAATGGATTATGACTGGCGAAGAAAAGATAAGAAAAACAGCTAAAGAAGCTCACTGTACTAGCTTCTACCTAAGGCAAACTAAGCCAGCAAGAAGGAGAATCTTCATTTTAAATCAAGACTTACAGCATGACTATTTAAGGAAATGGACATTTAATTAATGCCTGGAGAAACATAACTATGAAATAACCTCACAGTGATGGAAATTGTCTGAATTTTATGAGAAATGAGGAAAAAAACCTAACTAGCCCCAGAGAAATACTACATACAGCTGTGCATAGACAAGAAAAATAAACTCTTTGTGATTACCTTGTTGTAATAAATGATTGTTTAATAGAAATTGTAAATACTCTTTTGTACTTGATATGATCCAAATGTTTATACTTGTGTTTCCCTGTGTGTACATATGTGCACATGTATGGTGTTACTGCTATTTTATTTTAGACATACCAAATCAGAATTATAGATATTTGATAATTTGCCTACGTCTGGTCTACAATTGCTAGATAAATCAAATTAAAAGTACAAGGTGCTTAATTAGATGTGAATTCAAAATATACAGTGACTTACTTTTATACTATGTCTCATGTTATATTTGGAACAGCCTCATGCTAACTAGTTATTGGGCCCCCAGCTTTGAGACCCGACCTCCTGCAAGGAAATACAATGCGAGGCAAAAAAAAAAAAAAAAAAAAGAAAGAAAGAAAAAAAAATCTCTCAAATAAGACTTAAACAGATCTCAGGGAAGCGGGGATGGGCCATGCTGAACATGTGGTGATGAGGCCTAGCATGTGTCGAGAATCACAAGCAGCCAGTCCAGCAGGTTTCGTGGGTAAGAACAGGGTGGAGGAACGCAGTAGGCGGGCACAGGCGAGGCTTGCAACAAAGAGGATCGGACATTCTGGTAGAACTGACCAAAGATCAGTTATGGTTTACTAGTAAGTTACCGAAACAACTAGAGGATGGGCCGCTCTGGGGCGGATGGGTTGGTTGGAATGTGGTCCTCCACCATAGTGTCATCTCACTAGGAGGAGCGCTGCAGCTTTACAGAGCAGGACTTAGAGCTCCACGGCAGGCAGCCATCCGTCCGGAGGCGGAGCCAGCCCCGGCACCATCCCACATGCTCCTGCGAGTCGCCTAGGTTTAGGCCCAGCTCCGATTCATTACAGCCAGATATGAGGGGAAATGCGCGTTCGGCATTGACTCCTGCTCTGACTCTGGTCATGGCGATCCGCCACAACTAGCACTCATGGGGAATCTGAAATCCGTACAAAGGCAGACGACCTGTGCTTTGTCCAGCTGCCTGTGTGAACTGGTGTTTGTTCCCAACTTTTGAAGTGAGATCTACGGGATCTCTACACAATGTTTTACTCATAGATTTACAATCTCTTTTTCAGAGGTGCAAAGTGGCAATCTTGTTCTTTCTTCTAAATCTCAAGATCTTAATCTGCTGTTTTGGCTTCATGTATTGCCAGTACCAAAAACTTGTTTTCTCTCTCTCTCTTAATGAACTCTAGAATAACTCATTTCAAAGATATAAAGGCTGTACAGTTTCTACAGTTTTGTTTATTGCATTGTAAGAGCTTTCAGACAATTATAATGTTCCTTCTAAATTGCATATTTAGTTTGCATTTCATAAATGTCCCAGTTTGTACTGCCTATCATATATTCTCATGGCATTCGCTGAAACGATGTCCTTGAAAAATAAAAATATTTTGTTACTATAATTCAACTTTTGAGGAAGACAGAACAGCACAAAATAACATTACTTTTTATCTCACCATATGTTTTGCAATAAATAAAGAATACAAATATCAGTTGTTCCCTTGGTATTAATTTTTTTTTCTTTTGGATCTAAATTACTAAAGAATTTAAGTGTCTTCTCTCTTCTGTGTACAGAGAACATAAAATCCAGAATAAAGGATTAAGGAAGCAAAGTACTTCATAGTTTCGAGAAGTCAAGCAACAACAACAACAATAATAATGACATTAATAAATATTTTCTATGTTGATTTTTCTATGGAATATAAAGATTATAATAAATAAGTAAAGAAGTCTAAGTGGTTAGGAAGTAGATATTTGAATAACAGATAATCTGATAAAGATGAAATGAAAGACACACTTTAAAAAAGTAAGTTTACCAAGAATCTTTCTGTATCTATTGTATTAAAATATTTGTCATTATTAATAGTTTTAACTATTTGACATGCTGTAGTTGAGCAATATTTTCTTTAAGAAATGTTCATCATAGGAGAAAAAACATTAAAGAATACACATAAAAACATAATCTGTATCATAGAAACATAAAACAATTTTACACAAATGCCTCAAAGAAAATCAATCTTTTTATTATACATAAATGCACAGTGAAACAAACTTGTAAAGAGAAATAGTTCTATTTATATACGGGATTGGTATATATTTTTAAAGGATAAGGAAAAATAAGGAATGGATTTCTTGAGATGAGAGTATGGGAAGATTGAAATTAACTACATGCAATAATTTCAGGAGAGTGTTAAGCCTACAAATACATTTGAGAGCTAAGGAAAGCCAGGGATTAAGAAGGAAGAGTGGCATTACCGTAGTTTGGACCTTGAACATCCCGCATAGATCTATGCGGTGAAGGCTTGGTCACTGTTTTGTGGTGCTACTTGGAAATGTATAACTCACAGAAGTTGGAGGCTTTTGACAGGAAGCTGGGTCATGGGGGCTGAGGGTCTGACTCCTTCTGACCACTTGACTGGGCAGACCTCTGCTTCACTCTCCTGCCTGATGGAATGTGCTAAGTTATCCTCTGAGCAATGGAGGCATCAATCATTGACTGACACCTGGGCAACCATGAGCCAAAATAAAGCATTTTTCCTTCTAAAATACCACGTCAAGCATTTTGTTCTACTTACTAGAATTTCATTAACACAACAATGGAATATATCGTAAGTGACAAACAGTGCTGGTGGCAAATGAGTTTACTTGGCACAGTATTTGTAAATAGTATGTCTCCTAAATTATGGATGGATAATATCCAGCAAAAGGAAGTGGTAAACACCCTGAGAGTAGAGGAAAAAAAATTCTCTTCCTCCCAAGAAATCTGTAAAAACAAAACTTTATTCAAATGCAAACAGGGAAAATTTTACATTAAATGGTAGGAAGCAGCACTGTAGCACTTTACTAGGATGGCTCTTCAGTAAAAGGTGGTCAATATGAAATGTGAGTTTTAGGTTAAGAATGGTGAGAAAATCAACACAGGAAAATTAGCAAGAAATAGTTGAGGTTCTGCTTGTTTTTCTTAAAAATAGGTTCACTAATACACTATACAATTATTGTTATTAACTTCTGATTTAGATTAGACAAAATATGTGGGCATGGAATGTTTTCAGAAAGAGCCTCCTAAGTATCTCTTTAAATGTTTCTTTATGTTGTTTAATTTGTCAAAAGTCTAAACAATTTTCCAATATAACTGTCCCCTTCCTCATTAATTCTTGAGATATTTTCAAATTTTCTTGATTTATGATTCATGCAGATCTTTTTAAGAGAACAATATAAAGTACTGATATTTCTTAAAGAGAAATTAATCTAACACTTATTTCCTGAAGATTTGTCAAATGAAATAAAATGTGTGACAGTGAAAATAAGGACATATGTCACCATTGAAGATAGCCTAAGTCTTCAATATATATCACTTTCCATTTACTAGATATTTAAATGCTCATTTATGTAAAACCTTAGAAGCTCAAAATTTATGTTTGCCTTAGTGTTTGAATGTTAGCTATGCAACTACATTTTATTTGATTAGAAATAATCGGTGACAAAGTACAGTGTCAGTACTTAAAACATACTTGAATTTGTGTCCCTTAAAGTTTGAGATGAATAAAAATAGAGGGCATAAAATGGCTTTTCACAGAGAAAGCATTTCCATGCTGCCACATGCTTAGTATTCACTTGCTTGAATAAATTTCTCAAATGGATATACCATATAAAGCAAAATATTGCATTTGCTAAAATAAATACACGTTCAAATGTGCACAGCTACAGATGGCTACAGCTTTTAGAGAAATAAATAAGACTCAGCCTAGGATGAATGTAAGACACTGGAAGAAGCACAAAGCAGTTTACAGAACATGATCAAATGAATGCCACTCCATTTAAAACTGATTGACAGGTAATGAACTATAAAATCTATATGAAATGAAAATGACACAGAAAAAGAATAGAGCAGGGCCTTACTCCTGTAGTTTTAGAGATGAAAAATGGGAAATTTTCTAAACCACCAGCTCACAGAAATTAAACAAATTAAAAACTGATAAAAAATAATCTTTGTGCTGTGATCGAATTAGCCAGCTCCTGTGAGAGAGACACACAGTGAGATTTGACTTTGAAGTAATAGAAAAATTCCCAACTCACATCACAGAGAGACAGGATTAGAAAATGAAATGTTTCTTCAATACATGTGGATTTATCTGGGCATCATTTTATTTCTAGGTAATTCTTCATCTACTAGCGCATTTAAGTACATGTTAGAAATCCAGGAAACCTCAGAGCCTATCAGTATAGCTATGTCAATCTTCCATTGTTAATATATAATTTAAGTGTATTAGTTTTGAGGTTAGGATATACAAGAGAACTAACAACTATTTCGAGAAACTAATACATTTTATTTCTTGTTGTGATATAATATTCTGCATTAAATTTGATCTGCCAAAACTGAGAAGAGAGGTGTCTTTCGTACCTTTTTAAATTTCAGTTTGCTCTTCAGCAATGCATCTGATGGGAAATACACAGACAAATATATTCATACCACACAAAAAAGGGCTTCAGTGTGCAGCAAAAAGAAATTGACCCTAAACTTTTCACTGAGTGCTTACAGTAAAAATTAGATAAATAAAAATTAAACTAACTTTCTTTTTTGGGGGGTTGTCGAGTTTATTGATACATTTTAGATATACATTATGATCAAATTCAACATTAAGAATTTGTACATGATACATTTTGATTTTCATGTTCCCTTTTCCTTTTTATAAGCACCACCCACTATATACATAAAGCCTTGTTTCCATTTTTTTTTATTGAAAGCTTTATTGGTACATTACATATACATATCATGATTGCACTCCATAATGAAAATTTGTACCAGTATATGACACAACTTAATTCACATTTTTTCCCATAACCTACCAACTCCCTATATATATAAACTTTATTTCCTTTCTTTTTTTGTTATAATCTCATTATTTTTTCCCTCCACTCTATTTCACAGATATGTAAATATCACATATTTTATCTGGTATGAGAAAATAAAGACATAAATGAGTTCTAGAATTGTATGATATATATCGTGAAATAGAAAATAAATTAACTTTCTAAGTGAAAATTAATACTTGAAAGAGATGGAAATATAAACCTGAATCATCAATCTGTTCAGCCATGGATAACATATAATTGGACTATGCTATGAATTCAGTTTGCATCCCCTCCAAGTTCAGATGCTGAATCTAGGATTTAGGAGGCAGAGACACAGGCTGTTGATTAGATGGAGACTGGAACCCAATCCTCAGCACAAGGGCTGAGTTCTCTCACACATGGCTTGAAGAGATGGCAGATTTGGCACCAACAACATGAGGACTCAGCTGGTAGGTGACACCCGCAACCTGGGTGTGTGGCCTCCCCCCATACAAATCCTACAGTGCTTTGTACCTACGGACTTCAGGAACCATGAGAAATGAATTTCTGTTGCTCCCCAATTATTAAATATACTATTTAGTTACAGCAGCCACAATAAACTCAGATGAGGTACTATTCTAGATGTACATATATAGCAATATCTTTAATTTCATGATGGTCCCTAGTAAATATGCAATGTTATTTTGCCCAATTTACTGATGACAAAGCTAAGGTACAAAGATACTAAACACATTTTTTAAATTTACACAAATAGCCAAGGGTCATGGTATGATTCAAAGCTGTTCAGCTCACAAACACATTTTCTTAGACATTATACAGTAACGATTTTTGAAGACATATATAATCTGTGTCTGTTTGGAATTTCATTACTTGAATTCCAGTAAATATCAATTTTTAGCCCAAGGCCCAACTCAACAGATACATAATTAACAGTCAATGCTAATCCTTTAATATAAAGAAGGAGTTAGTGCTAGAAATGTTATCAAAGGGAATGCCTCAAATCAATCTACTGTGGATAAAAAAGAAAGTAATCTATAATGATTATGCACACTGAGAGACTAATGTATCTCAACAAAACTAAATTGACTTTTTTCATCTTATTCTCATCTTAGAATAAGTCATCAATTTCTTTATTTTTGGACATGAAGATGTAAATTTTCTAATGCTGACTTTAGTCACTAAAAGTCTAGTGGTTCACTTGTATTGTGAAGAAGAGAGTCAGATTCTTGAACACCCATATTTAATTAAACTTCTTATCTTCTAGGAAGAGAGATCTATAACTCTAAAGATTGAGCATGTGTTCTTGTGTATTTGAGTTTGCAGAGGGGACCTGAGACATTTTTAGGTCACTAACCTAATTCTATGACATTATAACTCAGTTTAATTTCTTAGGCTCTTGAAATTCTAGTGCTGTCAAGAAGGTGAGAAAAATTAGTGGAAAGAAGGAGAGACTGGAAATTTACATTGTACAATAGTTAGGAGGACATATTCGCAAGGAATTGTGTCTGGTTAGATCTTGGCTATGGCCATTTACTTTCTTATGTGAATTTGTAGAATTTATCATAACTAATCTGTCATCAGTGTATTGCAAAAATTATTAATATGTATCATTTTGGAATTCCATATGCAATTAAATAATTTTTATATTCTAGAATGCTCTTAGAGTTAGGACACCTTAGTTTGTCTTCTTGATGTTTTGTTTATTTGTTTCTGTTTTTCTGGGACAAGCTCTCACAGTGTAGTTCAAACTGGCCTTGAATTCACTATGTGTCGCTGGTCTGTCTTAGACTCATGACAGTTCTCCTGCCTCAGCCTCCAGAAGAGCTGATATAGCCAGGAGCTGCCATGCCCAACATGATATCTCAGATTTTGCTGTATGTCTTTTCTCAATTATCACATAACTAGAAAATCTCAGGGAAAATAATGACTCTTCCAGCTATCAATAAAAATGTAACAAGCCTTCTCCAAGTTAGTAGGCTGAAATCAATAAGCATCTATGTTTAGTCAGAACTCAATGAAAAGTGGTCCTGCCTCCTCCACAGGACATCGTCTGGGAGAAGTGACTCAGCAACATGGGCTAAAACATGAGCCATTCAGTGATTCATGATAAGTGTTCGCTGGAATCTCACTGAGCTCTCAGTTGAGAAACCTAAATGCAAATTCTCCCAGTTCCCATCTGCACGGTCTGGTGGTTAGAACACAAGAATGAGCCCTCAACAAAGTTAAAGTGGAGGAATACTACTTTTATGTCCTAACTTTTGAACTCATACAATATGTTGTGTTGTAATCACAAGCATGTTCATGGTCAAGAAGGAATAAGGATACACTTCTCAGCGACAAATACAGTGTAGAAAAGAACATGTTTGGAGCAAAATATTGAATTATTGAATTGAATTATTCAATTGAATTGAATTATTGAAAAATATAATCTACCATGTGTATCCAATATTTCACTCTCTTACTGTAGCAAAATGGAACAACATATGTGAAAGTGCATTGCAATATTATAAGACCAGTAGTCACTTTATATCATGCAATACTAGAAAACACTGTTGCACAGTTAAATGTGATTCAATCCAAATGTGATTGAAAAATCCCTCATTCTATATTTTAAGGTTTCAGAAATGCTGATGTGGAGAGTCCAAACCAAACCTGGGATGTATAGTGAGATCTTGTTTCAAAAGAACAAGCAGAATGAAAACAGTGAAACCAATACTCATATAGTTATTTGTGTATGTGGGACAAGATCAGACACAATGTACTTACCTGAAAAAGTCTTACACAATACATAATTATGAACTGTAATTCTCATGTGGTACATTACATATCTAGATTTACTTATGTATCTGCTACTTAGCATCTTTTGACCCTCATCTTCCTATTTTTCCCTGAATTCTCTCTTCCCCCCCCTTTCCTCACTCTCTGTCTTCCTTTCCCTCCAATATACCCCTTCCTTCTTTCACCCATAAATGAGATTTTTCCAATTTTACTTTCTGTCTATGGCTTACTTCACTTGGAAAGTTTTTCTAGGCATGTGCACATGTTGTCTCAAATGAAAAAAAAAAAAAACTCTTTTTTTTTTTAGGTTGCATAGTAGACATATACTTACATATGTGCTTTAGTTTGAAATATATATACGCAAATACATATACACATTTTTAAACAAAGTAATTATCAAAAGACACTTTAGAACTCCTGCTGCATAAACATGGTGATGCAGTCATCTTTATAGAGTAATGCCTTAATCTTGTTGGATATATTCTCAGAAGTGGCCATATGATGGCTATTTAATTTCTTTGTGTACCTCTATAAGTGTTCCCACAATGGCTATACCAGTCTGCATGTCCACCACATTACAGATTTAATGCAATCGCTTGCAAAACTCCAATGATGCACTTCACAGAAATAGCAAAACAACTCTAAATGGATAGCAGATCAACTCAAAGTGGATAGCAGATCAACTCAAAGTGGATAGCAGACCTGAGCGTGAGAGGTGAAATCACAAAAGCCCTTGAAGATGATACAGGGAGAATCTCCTTGACATGGGCCTTATGACACTTTCACATCACACCAAAAACTAACGCTATAAAGCAAAAATAAATATGAAACTGTATCAAAATAAAATGTTTTTGCACAGCAAAGGAAAGAAATAAAAAGATGATTTAAACATTTAAAAATGATCAGAGGATGAAAATGTAAATGAGTCCTAGCATTGTATGTTATACATTGTGAAATAGAAAATGCTCAATGTAAAATAAGGTGAAAGGGGACAATGTTGAGATTGTAAAAAAAAAAGTAAGGAAACAAATTTTATGTATATGGGGGGGTGGTATGGTGGGTAGGGCTATGGGAAAAAAATGAGAATGAAGTTGTGTCTTATACTGGTACAAATCCCCATTATGGAGTGCAATCATGATGTGTATATTTAATGTACCAATAAAGATAAAAAAATGATCAGAGGACTTGAACAATAATTTCCCAAAAGAAAGCAAAAAAACAGCCAAAAGGAAATGAAAAGTTGCTCAATGCCAATAATAATCAAGTAATAGCAAACTAAAGACCAAGAGATGGAAGTGAGAGGAAGGATGGGATGTGAAATACAGGAAGCTGTATTATGTACAGGCATCTACTTCTTGTGAAAAATGTATTTGTTATCTACTGAAAATATGTACTAAAAATCTAAATATTTAGTTTTTAAAAGAAATGTCTAGAATAGATCATCTATACAGAAAAGACAAAGCAGTATATCACTTGCTGCCTAGAACTGGAAAGGAAAGAGGACTTGGTGGTATGGAGTTTCCAGGGGAGAAATACAAGTGTTCTCAAATTGATTGAGTCAAATAGTTGCACAGCTTATGGATTTGCAAAAAGCCATGAAACTGCATATTGTGGGATGGATTGTGTGCTATGTAAACTACCTCTTAATACCGCTATTATAAAACACAACAAGCCTCTCCCTCACACTTGTTAGGATGTCTGTTGTGATAGAGCAGAGGTAACGAATATTGGTGGAGAGCAGAGGGAAGAGATTTTTCTAAAGAGATGTACGAGGGAGAGTTTATGGCAAGAAAGGAACAACAGTGAAAACACAGGCTGTAGCTGAATTTAATTTTTAAAAATAAAAATTAAGAAATTTGTACTTAATCTTTGGTTAATAACAACTGTGCAATTAAAATACTTGGGTATAGTATAATCAAAGTGTTATTTTGGAAAAGAAAAGATTTCTTTCTTGTGTATTGTAAATAACTATCATCATTTTTTTTTATGAAGGGACCAGAGAGTAAGTCTTTTGAGCTTTTGCAAATGAAAGAGGTAAAAGAAAGAATAAGAACTAATATAAAAACAGAGATAACTTATTGCTACGAAAGCTTTATTAATGACATTTCAAGACAAAATACTGATTCATAATGTTTTTTAATGCACATTTACTTATGGGAATAAAGAACTTTTTGGGAGGGAGGATAAGATTTTGTTTAATTACAGTTCAACATTAATGTTCTCCTTTAACAGAACTGATTGCTAATATGATGCATATCCATTCATGTTTATATTGAATGAGATCATATATATTCAACACTGGAAAATGTCTTTTCAACCAAAAAGGCAGAGTTATGTGTGGATAAGACATGAGCGTTTGGAAAATCACTGCTTGGGATTTCATTTTCATGTTATGATAAGATTATTCCATTATTCCATAATTTTTAGTATTCATGACTGCTACCTTTTTGGGGTAAAGAGGCATGTTGATGAGTAGTACTTAGTATTGTGATGTTACATATACTTTATTCTTACAGTATAGCCACAAGGTCACCGAATAATAATGCTTTGCCATCTTATTTGACAAGAAACAATTTACATTCTACTGTATCTACATATCCATGTGCTTGAAGTCTACTCTTCATGTTTTGCAGCAGTGGGAATCTGCTGATATTTGAAAATAAAAATTAAAAATCATTGTATGGCCGTCAAAAAGCTTTGCACTCATAACTGGATCCATGAAATTTAACTTCATATCAGTTTCTCATAATACAAAACTTGACTTGTTGATTCTGTTTAATCACAAATGTAAAAATAATTTTTTGGTCACAAACTACATTAAAACATGCTATAGAAAAGTAAAATACACAAAAAATACAAAAAACATTCATAAAGAGTACCTGGCACACAAATCTAATGAACATCAATTCACATTTCATTTTAAAAACAAGGATAATTAGGTTAAAGCTTATAATTACCAATAATATTTTATATATAGAAAAAAATAATTAAAAACCATCAATTACTTCAAATAATGCAAAGAAGTGATACTCAAATTTTTTTTGCAAAATTTGCAGAATTGTTTCTCTATATATTAGAAAATAATTATATAATAAAAAACCAAAATAAATAGTCCACATGTAAATTAGAATAATAGTTCATCACTCTACAACCACTGAAATATCTAAAATTTAAAACATGGGTGACATCAAATGTTTGGAAATGTGGACAGCAAGAGGAATTATGATGTGTTCCTGTTACAAATGCAAACCTGTGTAGCCACTTGAAAGAGTCTGACCATTTGTGACATAACTAACCTGTTCTTATTATACTATATAGCAATCATTCTTGGTGTTTGCTAAAATGAACTGGAAGTTCATGTACACAAAAATAATTTATTGATATTTATAGTACATATATTAATAGATATCCATACTTATAAAGAATCAATATAGCCTCCAACAAATAAACTATGTATCATCTACACAATGGAATATTGCACAGCACTAAAAGGAAATAACTACTATCTAATCAAAAGACATGGAAGAAACTTAAATGCATCCTACTAAATGAAAGAAGTCAAAAGCCAATCTGGAAATGTTACTTACTTAATGAGTCAAAGTACATGACATTCAAAAAGAGCAAAGTAAGCTTGCAGCAGTCCAGTGGAGAGAAGAGAGCACACATTGAAATCAGAAGATTATACACCACTGAAACCATTCCATGTGTTCTTTAATATCCACCACCTAGCATTACACATTTGTCAGAATCCTTAAAATGTAACCTGGAGGGAACTCTAACACAAACTATGGGCCTTGAGCTCATCAACAATAACAAACTCGCTGTTTTGAAATGAGACATTGGGGCTGGGGATTAAGCTCAGTGGTTCCAGAGTCTACCTTGAAAGATCCCAAGTTTGATTCCTGGTACTGTCCAAAACAAAAACAAAACAGAGACACTGATGGGAGAGGTAGCTATGCATACATGAATAAGAGATACAAGCAAATTCTGTGTTTCTGTGAATCGTATGGTTAACCCAAGAGTTATCTAAAAACATAGACTAAAATAAATAAGAAAATGCCAGTAGTCCATGTGAGTACAAAAAAAAATCTAAATATAACAAAGGTATCTAGTAAGAAGTAATGACAGAATAATAGACAAAATGTGTTCTGATAAAGGTAGATTTCTCCAAGAAACATAAGTGTGGTTTAATATTAGAAAATCAATAACAACAATTCATCACTTCATGGACTGAAAGAGGAAAATCAATTAATTTACCAAATAAGCAGAAAATATTCTTCAAACATTCAATATTTAATTATGATAAAAGGAGGGATGGAGAGAGATTAGAAGATGTGTTGGTCAAAAGATACAAAGTTCTAGTTAAGAAAGATAAATCAAGAGATCTATTGGATACCATGATCTATTGTACAACTGTAGTTAACAGTATAGATGTTAAAATATTCAAAGAGAATGGACAAATATTCTCACA
>PVIR01014454.1:0-40216 GCA_004026965.1 Petromus typicus | reverse complement strand
TTTGACCCATCCATCGCTCTGCTAGGTATATACACACAAGAATTAAAAGATTCATATCACAGTGACATATGTGCACCTATGTTTATAGCAGCTCAGTTTGTGATTGCTAAATCTTGGAAACAACCCAAATGTCCATCAACTGGAAAATGGATAAAGAAGCTGTGGTTCTTCTACAGAATGGAGTATTACTCTGCCATAAAAAATGATAAGTTTGAATCATTTATACTTAAATGGACGTACCTTGAGGACATCCTCATAAGTGAAATAAATAGGTCACAGATGTGTAAATATCGTATCTTTTCTCTGGTATGAGAAAACAAAGCTATAAATGAGTTCTAGAATGTATGTTATATATTGTGAAATAGAAAACACTCAAAGCATAATGGAGTGAAGGGGGGAAATAATGAGATTATAACAAAATGGAAGGAAACAAAGTTTATATATATGGGGGTGAGGGTGGTAGGGTGGGCAGGCTTATGGGAAAAAATGAGAATTAAGTTGTGTCATATACTGGTACAAATTCTCATTGTTGAATGCAATCATGATGTATATATATAATGTACCAATAAAGATTTCAATTAAAAAAGAGAGTTTTGCCCATTTTCTCTTCTAGCAGGTTAACTTTTTCTGATTTAACATTTAGTTCTTTGGTCCATTTTGATTTTAGTTTAGTACATGGTCAGGCATAAGAGTCTAAATTCAGTATTCTACATGTGATTAGTCAGTTTTCCCAACACCATTTATAAAAAGGCTACTTTTCCTCTAATGTGTGTTTTTGGCCCCTTTGTCAAAGATCAAATAGTTGAACGTTCTTGGGGTTGTATTCAAATAATTGAATGTACTCTATTCTGTTTAATTGCTCCACAAGTATCATGCCCACTTTTATCTCTGTAGTACTGTTAAATAACTTCAAGTCCAGAATTGTGATGTCTCCTGCTTTGCTTTTTTACCCAAGATAGCTTTTGATATTCTCAGTATCTTTTGATTACATATGAATTCTGAACTACTTTTTCCAATTCTGTGAGGGATCCTAGTAGAATTTTGATTGTGATTGTGTTAAATCTGTATACAAATTTTGGAAACATAGCCACTTTGACTATATCAGCTCTCCCTGTCCAAGAATGAGGGCCATCTTTTCCTTTTCTGAAGTCCTTTTTAATTTCTTTTTTCAGAGTACTCTGGTATTTGTTGTAGAAGTCCTTCACTTGCTTAGCAAGGTTAATTCCTGAGTGTTTAATTTTTCTTGGTACTATTGTGAATTATTATTTTTCTTCCATTTCTTTCTCAGTGGGTATAGGTATGCTATTGATTTTTGTATGCTGATTTTGTATATTGAGTTTGGTTATTAACTCTGAGAGGCTTTTGATGGACTTTTGGGGATTTTCTATGCAAAGGATCATGTCATCTGCAAATAATGGTGATTTGATTTCTTCCTTTCCTGTATATAGCCTTTTAAAAATCTCTTTTTCTTTCCAATCACTCTGGCTATGGACTATGTTGAACAGGAGAGGTGATAGAGGACATCTTTGTCTTCTTCCTGATTTTAGAAGGAAAGCTTTCATTTTTTCCATTTATGTGTTGTTGGTAATTAGTTTATTGTTAATTACTTTTATCAGGTAATGATAATATCCCTCTATACTTACTTTCTTTGGTGGTTTTTATCATGAAAGCATGTTGGATTTTGTCCAAAAGCTTTTTCTGCATCTATTCAGATGATCATGGAATTTTTGTTCTTGCTTCTCTTTATGTGATGTATTCTATTTATTTATTCAGAGACAGAATATTACTAAGTAATCTAGGCTGGTTTTGAATTCCCTTGTAGATCACACTATCTTTGAACTCCTGACCATCCTCCTGCCTCTGTTTTCCCAGTGCTGAGATTACAGGCATGCTGCATTACATACAGCAACCTATTGTTTTGTGTGTATTGAACCATTCTTGCATACTTGGGATGAAGCTTAATTGGTCATGATGTAAGACTGTTTTGATAATATTTTACATTCTGTTTGCCAGTATCTTGTTAAGGATTTTTACATCTAAGATCATTAAAAGAAATTGTGGACACCATTGTTCAGTGAATATGTATTAATTGTTACCTCCTGCTCTTGGATGCCCTTCGCAACTGATATGTAGTGACCTTCTTGGCCTCTTTTGGTCCATTGAGGTTTGAAGTCCAGTTTGAATAAAAAATAGCTACACTTGTTTTCCTGGGATTCCTTTGTTGGGGATAGAATAGTTTCCATCCTTTGAATTTTTTGCTTATTAGTTTCATTTTTGGTTAAATATGTTTTTTACATATAATATATGGTTGAAATTTTTTTCTTGATCCACTCTACTGGTCTGTATCTTTTGATGAGAATTGAGATGATTCACATTGGAAGTAACTACAGGTAGATGTTGACTTATTCCTGCCATTCCCCTATTTTCCTGTTGTTGATTCCCTGTTTTTCCCTTCTGCCTAACTGCTCACCATACCTGGCATACACATTCTATAAAGCCTTTTTTATCACTTATTAGCTTCACTGCCTCCTGCTAGGATGTCGTGGAGAACTGCTTAGAGTGCAAGTTTGGTGGACATAGATTTCTCTAGGTGCTCTTTATCACAAAAGTATCTTATTTCCCCATTAATTTTGAAAGATAGCTTTGCAGGATATGTCAGCCTAGGTTTGCAATTGTTTGCTTTTAGAGTTTGAAACACTTCCCTACAAGTTCTCCTGCCTTTTAAGGTTGGTGTTGAGGAGTCTGCTACACTTCTAAGCAGTTTTCCTTTAAAGTGAGTCATTTCTTTTTCCTCACCACTTTTAAGATTCTGTTCTTATATCTTCTGTAATTGTTGTGGAGAGGTTTCTGACCATGGCTTTTTGGAAATCTATCTACTTCACTTAAATCTATGTGAAATTCTTTTACTTTACTTAGAAAGTTTTCAGCTTTTATTTCAGTAAATAGGCTTTCATGTTACTTATATCTTTTTGATTTTTTTTACTAATTCCAATTAATCTAGTCTTCCTTGCTTTCTCCAGGGGTGATGGGATCCACTCACTGTGTCCTCTTGTTCATGTGTGTCTCTCCTTAACTGGTCACTGACAACAGCCTGACTTCTGGTTCTGAAACTCTGTCCTCACACTAGGCACTTGTGCTGCCCACACTTTCAATAAAATTTTTTTAGCTTTTCGGGCTGAATTTCTAATTTGGACCCATACGTGGGTTCTAGTTCTTTCCTATTCTGGTCATGCATGTTTAAAATCATCTTATTTATTCATTTTACCATTTTATTAATGTTTTCTTTTGATGCACTGATGATTTTGTTCAGTTGGCCCAATACCACATCACATATATCTACCATGACTTTGCTAATTGCCTTACTGAGCTGTTTTTTTTTTTTTAATTTCCCCCGATACTATTTCAAATAATTCAGGTGTGAAGCTTCTTGTCTCTTCCCCTATGGTTCTGGTAGTCAGTGTTGGTCAGGAACATGATTGGATTGAGGAATTCATAGGGAATTAGTAAAGCATACTTCTGAGTGTGTCTCTAAGGATGCTGTCAGAGATGAATGGCACAGGAGAGAGAAAAGCAGGTGGGAGAGGGGATACATCCCTACTTGTGCATGGAGCTGGACAGAACTACTAAGGATCTAGATAGAATAAAAGAAGGAAGTCCTACAGCACAGTCTCTCTCTCTCTCTCTCTCTCTCTCTCTCTCTCTCTGTCTCTCTCTCTCTCTGTCGCTCTCTCTGTCTCTCTGTGTGTCTCTCTCTCTGTCTCTCTGTGTTTCTCTCTGTCTCTGTCTCTCTCTCTCTCTCTCTCTCTCTCTCTCTCTCTCTCCTCTCCTCTCCTCTCCTCTCCTCTCCTCTCTTCTCCTCTCTTCTCCCTGACCCACTTCCTGGATGGGGTGAGCAGCTTTCTCCCAAGGTGAGAAATACTTTAGTATTTCTACCTTGCTATACGCCTAAAAGCAATGAAGCCAGTGAACCATGAACTGTCATCTCTGAAGCTGTGAGCCAAAATAAATCTCCCCTCCTTTAAACTGATTTTCAGATGTTTTGTCACAAAAGTGGAACACTAATAAACAGCTCATTGGGGAAGCTGGAGTTAACAAGTATGTAACTCATTTCAGGAGTTTATTATTTAAAGGAAAGTAGAGTCATAAACAATATTTTCACAAGTAAGTAAATAGATGTAGATGTTCTTGTGCTGATGAGGATGACAGAAACATAGGATGTGATGGTGCACGAAAGTGAGTAGCTTTCGACATTGGTTCATTAGGCGGGACACACTGGCCGGTGCTTGCAGGATCCATCCTAGGTAGGAAAATGGCAGCAGCTCATTGGTCCCTGCCATCATTCACATGTGAGGTCAACACTACTGATTTCTCAATATGAAATGTTGGATTGGAGTACTCATTTATTATTTATTTAAGATATGTATACACTGTCATTTCCATTGTTCTGCAAAAGAGGTTAATTTAGTAGTGATCTTGCTCACTTAAACCAGAGAAATAAATAACATTCAATGGAAGAAGATTTTAATGCTTTTCGCCAAAAACTTAGACATTAAACTGCTGTTGTAAGCTATCATTTGCAGCTCTTTAGAACATCTAGAGACAATTTTTCTTTATGAATATACAAAGAAGGAATTCTGTTAGGATGACTATTATATATCATTTGAAAATGAAATTATTTAGTTAAAGACCAAATAACATTTTCTGGTAGCACCTGTCCACAGCTACTGTCTGGGTTTACCTTGTAATCTATATTTAAAATTTTACTTTGGAGCAAAGATTTGTCTGATATTTTAGGTAAGTAGCACTTTAAAACAAATTGGCTTGGTGTTTTTAAGTTAATATGTTTAATAAATATGTGGTTTTTGCAAAAAAGAAAAAAGAGAAGCAGGATACAAAGGTCCATGTGCAAACAGAAGGGTAATGGTGGAAGTCTGTGGAAGATCCCTTTGGGCTCTTTTTTCAATGAAAAAAGAAGTAAAGTCTTAACCTAAGAGTAAGGATGATAAAAGTATTAGAGGCTGAGAAAGAGAAGGGAAAATCAAAACCAGAAGAGGACTCAAAAAGCTAGGATTGGAGGTCCCATTTGACCCAGCCATTGCCCTACTGAGTATATACACACAAGAATCAAAAGACTCATATCACAGTGACATATGTGCACCCATGTTTATAGCAGCCCAGTTTGTGATTGCTACATCTTGGAAACAACCCAAATGTCTATCAACTGAAGACTGGATAAAAAAGCTGTGGTTCTTCTACAGAATGGAGTATTACTCTGCCATAAAAAATGATAAGTTGGAATCATTTCTACTTAAATGGACATACCTTCAGGATATCCTCATAAGTGAAATAAATAGGGCACAGATAGGTACATATCACATCTTTTCTCTGGTATGAGAAAATAAAGATGTAAATGAGTCCTAGAATTGTATGCTATATATTGTGAAATAGAAAATGCTCAATGTAAAATAGGGTGAAGGGGGAAAATGTTGAGATTGTAAGATAAAAGTAATGAAACAAATTTTATGTATATGGGGGGCAGTAGTGTGGGTAGGGCTATGGGAAAAAATGAGAATTAAGTTGTGTCTTATACTGGTACAAATCCCCATTATGGAATGCAATCATGATGTGTATATTTAATGTACCAATAAAGATTTAAAAATTTTTTTAAAAAAACCAGAAGAGGAAAAGAGGAACTGTTTGGCTGTATTAAGAGAATGCTGGAAGCACAAGGGTGATAGATTTAAAAGAAGACTGATCAGTATCCTGTAAGTTTCCTTTAGTCACAATCACCTGAGTGGAACCAGGTTCAAAGAGTGAAACTATGACACCTATCAAGTGGGTGGTTTATTCAAGAAAGTTTGGCAAGGCAGAAGGTAAGAGTTTTGACGGTATGTAGAAAACATGATTATAATAATTAATATCGAGTGTGTTTTCTTAGGTCCTCTGACAAGCCGATACCCATGCAGAAGTGAATGGGCAAGGATTTTTTCTTTAAACAGAAATGCCTGTCTGTGTAAGAGACAATGAAGAGAGAGTCTAGGGAGATAAATGATCAGAAATTGATGCAAATAAACCTCTAGTCAAAGGAGAAAGGGGAAGTCAGTTTGCTCTGTAGCCTCAAGATGTTTGAAGAAGGCCCAGCTTGGCTGTTGAGTGCCAGTTCAGAAAAATGCCCTATCACCCACTAAACAGCCCACCTCATACCCTTCCAGCACTTGTCGACAGATGGGATGAGAGAGAACAGTGAGGTGTTCATGTGAGACACGGGCTTGCCACAAATGCAGTCCTGTGGATGAGGCCCTCGATGGTTTCCTGTCGAATAGAGAGGCACAGACTCCCAACCGCCATGAAGGCAAGGAAAGAAATGACATGGAAGTGGAGTGAGGTACAGTGAAAAATAAGACTCTAGAACACAGGAATGAGTGAGCCGCAAAAGAACAATTGTACAATGATCCCACAGATCCCATAGAGTTCCCAAAGAAGCAAAAGATAATGTCAGTGAGCTCCTCATGTATGATGGCTCAACTTCATTTTTTTAGTTTAAAATGGTGCAAAATTAATAAATAGTCTATGGAAATCCACTTTAAATTTTCAGTTTTGATCTTCTCTTAAGCAAATAAAATGTAAGAATATCCCCAAGATTCTGAATGGTGGCAGTGAGCTCTCATTCAGCCTCATGCTCAGAGAGGCCACCACAGCTTACAGAACTCTGTGTGGCTAAGCTGTAGTGCTCATTAGGCTTGGTGTAGTAATACATTTACTGTTTATCATATTTTAACTTATAGTGGGCTTATGGAAACCTTATCATTCTCCAAGAGAATGTATGTATACTGTGTAAGCATACACACATAAGATCCAGGCTGGGCCTTCTTCGAACATGTTGGGGCTACAGAGCAAACCGACTTCCCCTTTCTCCTTTGACTAGAGGTTTATTCGCATCAGTTTCTGATCGTGTCTCCCTCCTCATTTTCTCTTACACAGACAGGCACTTTCAGTTTTAAAATTCCTTGCCCATTTACCTCTGCACTGGTGTTGGCTTGTCAAAGGGCCTAAAGGAAGCACACTCGATATACATACATAGGTTATGCTAAATGAAAGCTCTTGAGACCAAGAGCATCTGAAAAAAAAGAGGGGGTAGTTAGTTAGCTTTGAGAGATGCTAGTCAAGAAAGAACAAATCCTGGCACAAGTTCCCACAACTACAGCATCAGGATTCAACCGCACCTTGAAAAATCCCCACTGGACCTGGATCTGAGAATATTTTCATAATGAAAATGTGTGAAGGGAAATTACAGATTATTTGTATTGAACCTACATTGGCTATAGATAGAAAGGGAAGACAGTGCAACACTTAAGAACTTGTGGGATAGGAGGACAGTATCTGAGAAGAAATTGTTTTTTCTGGAGGGAGGACGTCTGATGGGATCTGAGCAAAACTATTTTAAGCCCCTGTTTTTTTCAGTGTGGCTGCTAAATAATTAACCTTTCTCCATCTTTCTTCCTCCACCCATCATGCTCTGTAATTAATTTTAGAAAATCTCAACATGTTTCTTTTTTTCACTAGTAAAACAAACAAAGAAACAAACAAAAAGGCAAGGAAATAACTAGGTAACCTGTAAAGCAAGGAAGACATGTCAGAGCAGGGCACTCAGGATGGGAATTGATGCATTCCTTTTGCTACTTCAGTGTTTATTTCATTATTTAAAATTGCTCTACATGATTTATATGTTTCTTTGTGGATTTCAACAGTTTAGTAATAAGAACCTGAGTGAATACGTGAATGAATGAATGAGCAAATGATAAATGCCTGTGGATGGAAAATTTTTTCCACAGCGCTTTCACCTGGGACATCACAACACTGCTGCTTGCATTTCAGAGTTACTTAAATCCTGCTCCTTTAAAATTCTACCAGTCCTGTGTTTCTTGAAAGAACATAAATTTTTCTTTTAAAATAGTACAACAGCCATTCCTGGGAACTCATTCAGTACTGTTTAAAAGAATGATTTGTTCCTTTTAAAAAGCTTTTTTATCTTCAAAGTTCCTTCCTAAGGCTTTGGATTTTGTTTGCTTTTTGCTGCTAAGCCAGGCAATCTGCATAGCACATGTATTTTATTTGAAACTTCCATGAAGTTGCTAGAAGCTGCCTGCCCATGATTTGTGACATGGTATCGGTGCTTCTGAGGATTAGCCAAATGAAGTGAAGATTTTAATTAGTAGAGATGTATTTAACTTCTCTTTTTTCATTCAGCTTATAAACTAGCTCTAAGATTGAACTTGCCTGCTGTCAAATTCTACCTTTGTCATTTTACTAATTATATAACCATGAACAAGTCTATTCACTTCCGTGAGCCTCAGTTTATTTAACCTTGGACGGACAATGAAAAGATATCAATTAAGACTAGTAAGAAATCTCTCACCAGTACTTGATGCATAATACATATTCACTAAGTGGAAGTAATATACCAAACTCAATCTGACAGATTCAAAAAGATGAATATAGGAATGGGGATGAGAAGAGGAGTCTAGGAGAGAAAATAGATTCCATTTGTGGGTACAAATGCTTGTTCTGAATTGTACAGTAGGAAGAAAAGAGATCATTAGCCAGTTTCTATAGATACTAGTGATAATCTGTGACCATAGACACACGAAGGCCAAGGCAGGAATACAAACCTCCCTAGAAACTTACTCTCAGACCGACAGTCTTTCGCCTCAGCCTCTGTGCCTCTAAGGAGATCTTCTCCTGTTCTATGGCCTCCTGAAGAAGTTGAGAGACCGCATGCATGGGAACTCGCTTCAGTGACAATAGAAATCAGAACTAAGGGGATCTCACAAATTGTTACAAATGAAACTATATTGAGAAGGAAGAGAAAACGTGAAGGGACTTTAACTTCAGGAAAATAAAAGTTGAATGACAAGGTCCTCAGTTTGAGCAGAAGAAGCAACAAAAGCTGAAGAGAGCAGAACCCTCCTGAAGAGAGCAGAACCCTCAAACCGGGTCTTTAACAGAGGATAGGACCACTTATGCTGATGCCCCTGGGGTGAGGTAGGGTCTGATAATTTTCCATTGCGTTATGAGTACAGTGTTTTTAAAGAAACCTCTTCTTTCTGTTTTAAGGAATTTCTTTGGAGGGCATATTTGGGATCCATGCCTATTCTTGTACTTCAGGACAGTATTTCCTCCTTCAACTGTTACAACCCAACTTGCCCTTGAGACAGGGACAGGGCCAATTTCATACACAGTTGACAAGGGAAGATAGGGGAGACAACACACCTTTAACTTTGGGGGTAGCAGGCCATCGATTAAGGCCTGAGGATGCTTTCCTTTTGTTCCCACAAAGATTACTGTCCTATTTTCAAAATAAGTGTTTATTTCAATCCCCACTTGCAACACTATGTGGCACCTGGAGCATTAATGCTTATCCAAACCCCTATGAAGAATTTGTTTATTCTCTCTTTTATCTAATTTTCTTTTTGACTCTAATAGGTTACCATAATTACAGGGATTTTTTTGTTTTTTGTTTAGGTTTTTTGGAGACAGGGTCTCACTTTGTAGTTTAGGTTAGCCCTGAACTCACTATGCAGCCCAAGCCAGCCTCAAATTCACAACAGTCCTCCTGCCTCTGCCTCCTGAGTGCTGGGATTACAGGTGTGAACCACCACGCCCAGCACTGTGGTATGTGGTACCAAGGATCAAACTCAGGACCTTGCGCTGCCAGACAGACACCAGAACTACTGAGCTAAATCCTCAGCCCCATAGTTATAGTTTATAAAGAACTCCAAATGAGATTTCTGACATCAGTGATTCTTCCCACTACTAGAAGTTCTTCAGTTCTTGTTTTTACATCAGGTTTTTTTCTTCTTCTCTTACCTGTGGACTTACAAATTAATCCCTCCCTTCGCCTTCCTCCCTTCAACTTAACCTCACTGTGAGAGAAATTCATCCTTATAAGAAAATGAACAAGAGTGTCATGAGCTTTAAAGTTGGTCCCTACTTATAATGTTTTCCTTATACCTCATTTTATTCCTATTTTGTTTTTAAATTTAGTTTTTACATTTTCCTAAGGAAAAGAGATCTTGAATTATGTTTCATAATCCATATGATTGATTATATATCCAATTATCTTGTACCAATATCTTGGGTCTAATAGGATATTATCCTATACCCAATATCTTCCTTCCAGTGATGCAGTTGCCCCCATAACTGAGTCCGTTTTCCCATCATCTTCTGTTATTATGAAGAAGTCAGAACATTGGGATACAGTGTGTATGACAAGGCAATATTGTGTCCTTCATCTGAACATTTTGCTTATCTACAATAGAACCTAAAATAAACTTAATTCAGGAGTGTGGAACATAGTAGACTTTTACGAGACAAAAATGGAATGATGAATTAGAAATACTGAGAAACCAAAGGGATACCGAGCTTATCACTAAGCTAAAGGCATTCTAGGTGCATAAAATCATGTTTTCCAGTTGAGAGAGGGCCTAGGAGTGTAGAGAGTCAGATTTCATTTAAGTCAAGGAAGTAAAGAAAACTTTATTACTGAAGAAATGTAATTGTAAGAGAAGTTATGTGTTTTTTTCTGGTCCTGGGGATTAAATGCAAAATCTTATGTGTATGAGGCATGAGCTGAAGCAGTGATTATGATTTATTTTAAGTCAAAATGTTTCAGTAATTTAATGTAATAAAATGTTTACTTACATGGGCACACATTATTTTTCACACAAATTGACATGTAATAATTCTTTGAAGTTCCATAACCTAAGAATTAAACAAGTTCAAATACTGCACTCTTCTACCCTAAGGAAAATGGTAGAATAAAAACTGTGTATTTTCAATAAAAGTTTCCTACTCAGAAAGGACAAAATTATAGTTAGAGAATTTCTTAGTTAACTTTTCTCTCAGTACTGAGACAAAATATCCAATACCTAAATTTAAAAGAGAAAAGTTCATTTTGCACACTGTTCATAGAGTTTTAGTCCATAATCAGCTGGCTCCAAGGCAGGGTAGATGGCAGATGGGCATCATAGAGGTAAAACAATCATAGGGGGAAGAAGGTGGCAAAAAACAGCCACAGCCCTTTTGATCCCTTATATCTTATCCAGGCTACTTAGAGCAAACAGTACTAACTACCTTCGTCCTAGTGCCCTCCATCCCATGAACCAGTTCCAAAGTCACACATGCTAGAGCAGCCACTTCTCAAAAAGTCCCACCTATGACCGTATAAGGCCTTCATGGCAGACATCAAGACACAAGCTATAAGAGAGATGTTAAAAACAATTTTGTGTATTTATTGGTGGCTTATACTTCTCTGTGACTATTAGCATTTATATAGTCTTTCTGGACTGGAGTCACAAAGACTCTGCCTTGGCAATGGGGTTAATTCCTTCATTTCTGATCCTGTCCTTGAGAACTCCAATATTGCCTATAAGGAATATTTTCTTTCTTTTTAGCATGGTTTCTATTCATACAAGTTTCTAACCCTAAAGTTTTCTTTGAGGCTTGAACAATCAGTGACTTTACAAGTTCTTTGTTTCTTTGTCAAATTAATTCCCACACAGTCATACTATGTATCTGATTCATTTTCTTTTATTTGGTCCCATATATTAGTAATCATACCTATTCACAGTACTTTCTATTTCCCTTTAGTTATTCACATCCTAAACCTTATTGTCATTTATGAATGAATGAACACATCTTAGTAGAGCCTTCTCTGAGAATAAGAAATTTTATCTAGCACTTATTGAGTAGAACAATAAGTCATAAAAGACAATCTCAAATCTCAAGAATAAATAGGGCTGAGTGGAAGAACAATATGCAAACATAAGTGAAAATTTAGAATTTTCCATACTGTACAAATATTTTATGCACATTCAGAATGGGATTTGATCACTGAAGTGATAAGAGGTGATGGAATGCTGGTCTAACACAAACCCAGAACTCAGACAGACAGAGATTCAAAGGACTTATGTGTAGACATTGGAAATGATGGGAAAACAGCAAGATACAAAGTACTTAGACTGTTTAGTCAATAATCTGGCTGGCATCAAGAGTGTACCCATGTAACAAAGCAACACACAAGAAAAGGTGGTGAATCAGGCTTTGGTTAGTCTTATTTATGTCAGACTAAGCAACATTGAGCACAAATCCATGTATCAAAAAAATGTTGTGGACATAACGAGAATAGGCTCCAGGTGGAGAAAGACAGTTACACATATATCTGAAGTATCTCTCGACCCTATCCTCTATGCTCTTCATATAATTTATTAAATCTGTCCAAGTCAGTTACCTTGTCAGGTCTATTCAAAGGAAATGTTTCTATTTACCTTATATGATTTTAGTAGATTCAATAAGTTATATCATCTACAGAGTTTTGCACATTACTTTGATAGTAATGAGCAATAACAATATCTGCAGTAGGAAACTGTGCAAAACTATGGAGGCTCTAAAAAGATCAGCTGTTGCCAGGGTGAGAACAACAGAGGGACTAGATAGCAGACAAGAATTTTAGGGCAGTGAAACTACTCTATGTGACACTGATTGTGGTTACATGAAATTATACAACTCTTGAAAACCATAGAATGTTCGCAATACTAAGAATGAACATGAAAGTATGGACTACTGTGGACTCACTGGTCATAAGAAAGCTACTGTTCAGATGGAAGATGCAACTAAAAGACAAGGTTCTTATCCATGGAAACAAAAGATTCATGGAAATTCTTTGTCTTTGTGTTTCATTTTGCTGGGAACTTAAAACTTTCAAAATAAAGACTATATAAAAAGATAGAAACTGAATTTTCAAAAGGATTATTATCATTACTGACCAGAATAAAACCTGACTGGTTAAAGTAAGAGATTTTTAGAGTCCAATTGTCATAATATCATTAGAAGAATTGATTTTCTGGACTCACAACAAGTTTTCAAGAGAGAAATTACATTTAACTTTCATTTCCAGGAAAGACTTCATAATTATTCACATCTTGCTTTCTGTTGTGCAATCACCACGATAATTGCTTTTATCTGCAACAAAGATAGGAAATGACACTTCTGGAACTATTTAAATTGGTGTAACTAATATACAATCCAGTTTTTTTTTTCCTCCTTAATTCTATCACATACACAAACTGTCCAGTAACGGTCTTCAAATGTAATTTCCTCCACATACCCTATCCATTCTCCAGCTTCAAGGTGTGATGTGATCTGGCAGCTCACTAAGACTTTTCACCCTCAGGCTAGGGGCACTGTATGTCCCTTTCATAGTCCCATATGGGCCTTACCCTACCTCTTTATCATATTCATGGCATTTACCTAGAACTCCGGATCATATTACTATGTGGATGCAGATTTGTTTAGGGTTATGCTATATTCTGAATAACAAAAGAGTATACTTGATAAGAGAGATAGGAGTATAATTTATATTATAAGGTACAAAATATCACTTTATATGTGCCTTTACAAAACTTCCATCTGTTACTGGAATAAGAAATATATACATATGAAGATTCAGAATGAGACAGACTTGGAACACGTCACTGTCATCCCCTACCCACCCTGCCAGGTGGAGGGAGGCTTGCTCAGCAATTGCCTACCTTTCCCCTGCTTCGTTCCCCTTCTTCTTCCCTTTGTTCCAGTTTGTACCCAAACTTGCAAATGGAGACAGTTTGCTTCAATGTTCTCCCTGGCCATCCAAACAATGTGAATGCACACAAGCAGTGTGGGGTCCCACTGCCGGTCCCAACCATATCAAAAATCCTGTTGAATTTCTGAAAGACTCTGGAGTGGCTAATATCAGGAAGACGAGATCTGAATGCCTTATCTGTATACCCAGCATTCATAGCAAGCTTTCTGCCCTCACTCTCACTGAAACAAGCCTACAGCTGCTCTGTAAACTGTATTCCCAGCTGTATTTAATTTAAGGACATGGACACAAGGGTGAGCATGTTCTTCTTTTGATACTATTTTCATGGCATAGCACAGAGTTTACCTAGTAACTCAGAGATGCTTTATTTGCTCTATATTATGATCCAAAGTTTTAAATTAAATGCCAGAGAAATCTGGGAATTCACATATAAAATATATCTGAAACCCTCAAAGAAAGATACACCCTGCCAACCCATTTATTTGCTTTCTGTTTACTGGTTACCACACATTTCATCCATTTTCTTTAAATCTCTGGTTCCAATAGGTGTTTTACTTATGTGATCTCCTATATTCCCACAATATATAATACTCTTCATATTTAAAACAAAAAGTATCAACTCAGAAGATGCCTGAGTTTTTAAAAATTATTACTGTCATGTACAAATTTTCAATGAAGAATATGATCACAATATATCCCTAGAATTTACCAATAAACTCAAGTTATTTTAAAAAACAAAATATGAAATTAAAAAATTATTACAGTAAAAGATACATTGCCATTAACTACTTCAAAATACTCCCCCCCATTTAACCACATTTATCTCATAACTCTTGTCACTTCCTGAAGCAGTCCTGGAAGTTTTTTCCAACAGTGTCTTTAGTTGTGCTATTGTGGCTGCCACGATATACTAAATGTATTCAATGTTAAACTTCCATGGTCAGAAGTTCTACAGTACAAGATCTGGTATGCAAGATGGAGTAGAACACATTACAATGTTTTTATAAGCCTGTCTTTCCACTGGCTAGCACTGGCAACAATATTCACTATATTTTTGATCACTCCTAAAAATCATTCACAAAAAAATGTCTTCCAGAACTGCTTCCAAAACCAGGCACAGTGCAAAAAGTATATTTGTATTTAGGGAAATATTTTAAAGGGAATTAATTACAATATCCTTTAACATTTTTCTATTTAAACACACATTATATTTTTAGCAGCTTTTATTTGGAAATAGACTCACAGAGACAAATTTGTGTCATTATATTTAGATTTCCATTAAGTACGAAACCTAAAAATAGAACTTAGATCTGTTGAACTCATCATGTCAAGTCATATACTTCCAACTCGAATTTTTTTCTCACTGCCAGTGCTTAGATGCCATGTTGAGGCCTTCTCCAAGCTCATTTAAGAGAGCCAAAGTATAAAATTCCATATACTCACCACTCAGTTTTTGTCAAATCTGTAGTGGCAGCTATATTTAACAGTTATGAACCCAAGATTTAAAATACATTAATTCTTCCATCAAGCACAACGTATATATAAAGTTACATTAGACAATTTGTCTCTCTCTAATCCTAATATAGAATATTGTTATTTACCTTGGTTGGAATCACTACAGTTAAGGGTTCAGAGGTATATTTTGTGCATTATCCAAGCCACATTCTGTTGGAAAAGGCTGCTCTTAACAGACAACAGATATTGCAGCTTCCTTGACAGAAGAAGAAAACCAAGGCACCAAAAATGTGATCCTTGCCCAAGGTCATAGCTCAGATAAGTGACAGAACTAAGAAAAGAACCTATGCTCTATACTTGTATTTGAACTCTTTGTCCAACATCAGGCTGATCTTTCTGTTACCATCTTACTCTTTCCCTTTGTGCTGCAAACACAATTTGTTACTCTCTAGAACAATGGTGGTAATTAGTTTAATCAGTGCTCATTCTAACAAGCCTACAGATGTCAACAAACGTGGAATTTCAGTTTCCATAGAATTTTTTGCTTATGTCTCTGGAATTCTTTTTAACTCAAATTGGATTTTTACTTCTTGGAAAAACTATTTGTTAAAATAAAATTTCATTGGATAATTCCTCTTTTTAAATTCTAGCCACAACTAGATTTGGTCTCTAATTGAAGACTGATCAAATCATGTGTGAAACTAATATTTCTTCTATCATAGTTAGTCAATTAATTAAGATTAATCACCCAATTATGAACTACTCACTGTCAAGAGAAGGTTGTAGATTTCTCATTACTAATAGTTTCAGGTTTCTCACCATTAAGGAAGATGTTAGCATAAGTTTCTTTATCAAGAAAGAAATACAAAAGAAAGAAAGAAAGAAAGAAAGAAATATCTCCTTTATTTTTAGTCACTGAAAATTTTTCTTTTAATTGTGAATTTTGGATTTTATCAAATACTTTTATTTGCACCTGTTAGTAGAGCCATGTTGATTTTATTCTTCCACCTGTAGGTGTGATACCTTATGAAAATCTTAATAGATTTACAAATATTGAACCAATCCTGTATATCTAGGATTATTAATTATTCATTCAATCTCTTTAAGAAATATAGACTTCCTCAAAAGCTGGCTTGTTTCTTCTTAAATAAATTTTTGCAGGTTCTTGCTTTCAAAGAATTTGTCCGTTGAATCTCTATTATCAAATATGTATGTGTATTTCTTCATTTTTCTTTTAATATCCATGAGACTTGTAGTGATGCCCTTTCACTTTTTTATACTAATATTTTTACCTTCTCTTTTTTTTCTGGGTTAGCCTAGCTAAGGTTTATAAATTTTATTAATTTATTTAAGAATCCAAATTTTGGTTTTGTTGATTTTCTCAATTTTTTTTTTATACCGCGGATCAAACTCAGGAACTTACACTTGCAAGGCAGATGCCAGATCCACTGAGCTAAGTTCTCAGCCCTTCTCAATTGTTTTCAATTTCATTGATTCCTGTTTTAATTCTTCCTTTGCTTTCTTTGGATTTAATTTGGTCTTCTTATTGTAACTTCTTAAAGTGGAGGCTAAGGTTATTGATTTAGGTCCTTCTTCTTTTCTCATGTACGCATTCAATATTATTAATATATATCTCAGCTGTTTCACTGCATTCCACCAAATTGTTGTATTCATTTGCTTTTAGTTGAAAGTTACTTTGTAATTTCTTTTAAAAATTCATCTTTGATCCATGTGTTATGATTGTGCTCCTTGAGCCTCAAGAATTTTTTTCATTTTCCCATTATATTTCTGTTATTAACTATATTTTAAATCGTACTGTGGTCTATGAGCAGACATTTTATATTTATACTATTTTAAATTTTTATTTTAAATATTTCATGGCCTAGCATGTAGTCTCCTTTGATGGATTATAAATGTGAGCTAGAGAATATGTACTCTGACCCTGGATGAGGTGTAGGCAGTCGTTGTGTTGTTAAGTAATGGTGACGTTAAGTCCTCCTCTGTCCTCACACTGATTTTCTCCCTGGTGGAGCTGTCCATTTTAGAAAGAGGAATGGGACATTTCAGCTACACTTCTGACTTCATCTGTCTCCTCATGCAGTTTCACCACTGTTTGCCTCACACATCATGAATCTATTTCATTTTGTCCAATACTAGTCTGAGATCTGGGTTTGTTCATTTGTTTTCCTCTGTAGGTTTGTTTGAGGTTGTTTTGATTTTTGGTTTTCTCATCTAGCCTGTGTACCACCTCCTAAGATTTCTGGTTCTGTAATTTGGATTTGGACATTACTTTGTGTGCAGAAATTCTCAGTCACTGTTGTTCCATATTTCTTCTGTCTGTTCCTCCCACTTCTAATATTCCCAGTACATATTTAAGTGTATGTTACACCTTTAGTCACCTTTTCCCATGGTGGAGACACAAACCGACATGCACAGTTTAAAGGGGGGGAGGGGAGTTACTTTGGCTTACATTTCAGTGCATGGCCAGCCAGTTCCAAAGAGAACACAGGATGAGGGAGACATGGTGAAGGAAAAGCTGCTCGTATCATGGTAGCCAGAAAGCAGAGAGAGAAGAGCCAGGAAGGGAGACACACTCTTCCAGGCCACCCACCCCAGTGACTCACCTCTTCAAACAAAGCTTTACCTCCCAACCCCACCTACAGCTACAAACTCATTCGTGCACTAATCCACTGATGAGTATTATGTACCCATAATCCAACCACCTACCCAAAATCTGTAAGTAAATGAGGCTTTCATGGGGCATTTAGATATAAACTATAATGTGTTCTTCTACTGATTTGTTGAGCTTTTAATTTCAGCTTTGTATGCTAGAATTTCTGTAGTTAAATGATCTACCTCCTCATCTATTTTTTAAATACGTGGATCTGTTTTTTTCAGGTCTACCTATGATGGTTCCAAAATCTGGAGCACCTGTATATGGAAAATTATGGCAGTGATTTGAGGTCTTCTTGAGAGTTTTCTTATTTCTGTTGCCTTAGTACTATTATAAGTAACCGTGTTTTTCCTGTGGGGACCAAGATACCTGCAGGAGTCTTTGGTCTTTATGAAAGCAGACCTCCGTCCATTATATCCTTACTTCTGAAGTACATCCCTTTAGGGTACAACTGCAAAGCTAAGGTTTTTACTTAGGACTCATTCTTCCTGGCAGAACCTAACTTCCAATTTGTGTCTTCCCAACTCATAAGATAGTCTGAGGTCTTCTAAGATCCACAGACTCTTAACTGTCACCTTGTTTACTTGCCCAGTGTTTTGGTAAACAAGATGGTAAACAGATTTGGTTACAAGATTACAGATTTGGTAAACAGATTTTATAAATTAGTTCTGCCTCAAAGGAGAAAGTGCCATAAAACATCAAGCTCAAAAATAATCTCACTGTGCTTCTTTTTAGCTACCGAAAGCTTTAGAAGCCCTGCACATTCTTTGATGCTCTCACACCCTGTTTGGTCAGGGTGGGGACCGGACAGGGACAGTATTTTAACCAGCTTCTCTGGTGGCCTCCTGCATCTCTTAATCTATACCAGTCCAAGTCATGATGAGCCAAAATAGAAAATCCTCTGCTTTTTTGTAAAAGAGTAATTTTCTCATTTTGCTTTCAAAAATGGTTATTGGATGCTTCATAAAAGTAGATGGACCTGGATAGACACATAATTGCTGCCAGTTTTTCATTAACATCTGAGTTAACTTTTGTTGGTGTGTTCAGCACTACTACCAGTTTAGATGTCCTTGGAACATTTTTGAGCCTCCACGATATTATAGATGACAATGAGGTCACTTTTCAATTGCTTCCTTTCTGAAAAACACAGCTGGCTCTGTTTGGTTAGCAGTATTCTCATTGCTACATTTCCTGAGTCACCAGAATATTTTAATTGACCTCTTCAGAACAGATTGTATCTATGTAATACCCTTCCATAATAAAACATCTATAATCAAATGATTACAATAGCCATTGAATGGTATGTCCTCTCTTCTGGATCAAGATCATTTTTTTCATATCCATTCAGTCACTATTTCACTGAAATTTTAAAGGGAAGATTTTTGCAAATCAAGAATGTACAAGGTTTGATATTTATCCTCCAACCATTTCTTCCTAAATTTCACATTGCTTGTGACAGATATTTAAGACTTTGTAAAGATCATAAGAATCACAAAATGATAGATATGTGTTCATTTGTAGGAAGGGTTGTTTTGTTTTCTTGTTTGTTTGTTTTATCATGAGTCTGCTAACCTTTTGTTTTTAATACACTCACACATTTGATAAGCAACCTGGAATACATTTAATGATGTTCTGAGCATGGACAAATATAAAACAAAAACAAAATATCAAGGCCCTTCAACATACTCTCTCCTACTATTCATATTTTCCCTTATACAAAAGGAAAACTCAACATAATTAAAAGTTACCACAACATATAGAAGTTCAATTAAGCAATGTTTCTCTCTACTAGACTATAAAACTTCAAGAGTGGACCATGTGTTTTCTTACTGCTATGTACTTAGCAGGTAGCACAGTTCTGGCTCCTAGCAAGAGATATACCAGTTATAACTTGTCTTTCAGCTCCAGGTCTACTCTTCATTGTCTGCTCTAAGATAACAGAATTGGATCTCGAAAATAGAAGCTGTTTGCCAAGTGGCACTAAATTCATCTTTGTCGGTGAAGGTGATAGAGAGACGGTGGAGGAAGTGCTTTGCATCCTAGCTCTGGGGTGCTTCTTTTGACACAATCCTGCAGCCCAGTTTCTCTGTTGTCTAGCTTTTGCAGAATTCATAGATTCTCTAAAACTCAGAGACTGTAGAATGACTGACTTCTCCAGTTTCTGGGTCTGGCAGGTATGTCCATTAATAGAGCCCAGAAGCCAGCAGTTCTCCCAGGACTGCCACAGGTGGCTATGAGGGGGTTGACTTGGTGACACATCTCCTATGAGCATCTTCCTTCATGCCTTCTTGGGTGGCTTTGTGGAAATAATTGAAGCATGGTCATTGCTTCCACTTCTCTAACTCCCACCAGACAGCCATCTCTTGTACCTGAGGTAAACTTTCAGAATGTTCTGTTTGCATAATGTTATGCAGTGAGACACAATCATAAGCTTCCCATTGGGTCTAGTTCTTAGTCCTGGAAGCCTTACTTTAATCCAAAACATATGACTGTCTCGTCAGTCTCACTAGCCAATACTTCCTCAGACTTACCCCTTGTCACAGTTCATTATACTTCATACTAAACTATTTCTGTTCAATTTATTATGGAGCATCTGTTTTCTGACTGAACTTTTGACTGATAAAGTGCATGATAAATATGTGTCAAAGAGAAATTAGAAAGGAGTTATGGGATCGTACGTTGTCTTGGAGCCTTCAACTTCTGTCTGCATGATGGCTCCAGAAGAGGAGCTATAACAGGTAGCCACTCACCTGCTTCTTGATTTGACGCCTATTCTGATGCTCTCTCTTTGACTACTTGATCCTACTGGTCATTGAAACACACAAACTCTTAGACATGTGGATTTCTTGTTTGTGACTTCTCAGCTGCACTGAGAATCCAATAATGACCCTCCCTTTTTCTTCAAATCTGTGGGGAAACTTGAATTTATTCCTAAAGTATCTGGGTAGGTAAGGGAAAGTAAAGAAGGTAATGAAAAAATTTGATAGCAAAAAAAAGGAAACAAAGCTTGTATATAAGGGGTAGATGTTGTAAGCAGGGCAGAGGAATAAGGAAAAAATGAGAATTAAGAAGTGTCACGTACAGGTACAAATTCTCAGTATTGCATGTGATCATAATGTATGTATAAAATGTACCAATAAAGTCAACTTTTAAAACCTTGTATGTGTACAAGAAATTTGTGAAAAGAAAGCAAGCAGAATCCTAGTGCTTTTTTCAATTGATGTTTTATATTCATAGAAATATGATAGTGGCACTTAAACATTCTCATATGATAAATGTCAATCTGACACCTAACGTCTCTTCACCTCCACACTCCAACTTTGACCAGTTTTCTTTCCAAACATCCTGGTTGGTGTTGGGAATGGCACTTAATTTTACTGGGTGATCTCTCCATAGTGCCAGCAACATTTCAAGTTGCTAGCACCAGCTTTATCTGGGGAGTTCAACAGAACGAGTCTAAGATACAACTTTACCTTTGAGCAGTGATAAAGGTTAATGCCAAAGGAGCCGAATTCCAGAAAGATGCCCCGTAAAAAAGATAAAGGTATACTTGTTAATCTCTCCTGTTGATATCAAGTGAATTTTCTTACCTGTGCCTACCAACACCAGAACCCTTAATGGAAGCAAACCTTGGTAACTGAGAATCATCTATATAGACCTCTTATCTTCTGAATGACAAATTGTTATTTTTGTTTCAACAGCTACTCATTTCCTTAAAAACTGAATATGAGTTTGTGGTGGGAGTGTAGACTCATACAACCACTGTGGAGATGAGGGTGGAGATTCCTTGAAAAACTAGGATTAGAGGTCAGATTTGACCTTGCTATTCCCCTACTAGGTACATACACAAAAGAATTAACAGATTCATATCACAGTGGCATATGTGCACCCATGTTTATAGCAGCTCAGTTTGTGATTCCTAAATCTTGGAAACAACCCAAATGTTTATCAATTGGATATAGATGTGGTTCTTTTATAGAACGGAGTATTACTCTGCCATAAAAATTATAAGATTGAGTTATTTATACTTAAATGGATGTACCTTCAGGACATCCTAAGTGAAATAAATAAGTCACAGATGTGTAAATATCATCTTTTCTTTGGTATAAGAAAATAAAGATGTAAATGAGCTCTAGAATATATAGTAGATATTGCAAAATAGAAAATATTTAAAAGTAAATGGGATGTAGAAGTAAGTAATGAGGGAAAAATAATGTGATGGTAATTTTAAAAAAGAAAACAAAGCTTATGTATATAGGGAGTAGGAAGTTGTAGGGTTGGCAGGGGAATGAATGGGAAAATATAAGAATTAAGTTGTGTCATATACTGGTACAAATTCTCAATGTTGAATGTGATGATGATGTGTATATATAGTGTGCCAATAAAGATTTGAATACATAGTCTATTAAAGATTTAAAAATTTAAAAATTTGAATATTCTATTTAAAAATTTGAATACATAGTCTATTAAAGGGTTCAGATTTTGTTTTATAGCTTACCAGAGAACTGCATATCTAGTTCTATTTGAGGAAATTAATTCACATCTCATTAACTAAGTTGGCAAAATTTGACATTTGCCTTGAAAGGCTAATTTGATTAAAGAACTGATGGACATTACTTTTCTCAAAGTAATCAAGTTAATTTTAGTGGAAGTAATAACGTCTGTCTGGCAGGTTACTGTGGAAATCAAATAACTAGTTAGCATATTGTGGATGTTTATAGATTGTAAAATGTTAAAAAACATATAAGCAATTTTTGGAGGCTTCTTTATTTTTTTGCCACAGTCTCTGAACTCCACCTCCAGTTTTTTTCCATGCCTTCTTCAAAGGTCTTACCTGACAAGCTGAGGGGAATCCTTTAAACCTCGCCTAGAATCACTTATTTTCACCAAGGAATTTAACTTTAAAAATATTTAGAAACTTATCATGGGCCAGTAATTGCTACACATATGTAAACATTTAGAACAAAGACCTACCCACTGTGCAATGATTTTGAAACATCTGTCTGAAAACAAGCAAGAAAATGTTGACTCTTACCTTCATTTAGTGGATTTATGGGTTGGGAGATAGAGATAAAAGGAGCTTTACAGAAATGTGGAACAAGTTTTAAACTTCCCACCTTAAGAAGATGAAGTAAGAGCTACAATTTCTTATCCTAAATCAAGAGAAGAGCTTCACAGAGAACACTAGGGTTCCCCACATGAGCTTCTGAGGCTGTCTACCTACCTCTTGGAAAGTTTGCAAAGGATGATGGGATACCAAGGCACTAACTAAGAAGATATAAAATGTCTGTCTTGGGCACCCAGGACCCCATAGTTTGTAAGAAGAAATACTGACATGACTGTGGGTCATGCCAAAAAGAGCTAGAATATAATTTCCTGAAGTATTTTATAAAATGACTATCAAACACATTTAGCCTTTACAATCAAATATGGTTTGGATTTGATTGTGATCCTGAAGGAACTGTCTTCTCAGTTATTCGGATTGGTGTAGGCATCTCTCTCATGGGAACTGCTATGTATGTAATCCACAAATGGGTTAGGACCTTTATTTTAATTTTATTTATTTTAAGATAGTGTCTTGCTTTGTAGTTCAGGATGGTCCTGAACTCAGGCTTAAACTCAGCAATCCTCCGATCTCTGCCTCCCAAGTGCTGAGATTACAGGTGTGAGCCACCACACCAGGCAAGGTGGTATGTGGTACTGACTGCTGGTGGACAGGAGTCACCACACCCGGTATTGTTGTATGTGGTTACTGGGGATCAAACGTGGACTCTTGCAACTTGCAAGGCAGGCACCAGAACCACTGAGCTAAATCCCCAGCCCTGGGTTAGGATTTTTGACACAGACAAATACACTGAACTTTATGGAGGTAGGAGACTTCAAGTATCATGGACTTGGGTCACATTACATTAGTGGCATTTATGCTTACACCTAGTTTGATCTCCAGTGCAGCCTTCAGCAAGAAGGCATTACAGACATTGAAGACAAAAGCACAAAATCAGCAGACAATTTTGCCCCAAGATAATATTATGCCATAGCACTTTTAAAGACCCATAAATTTTTTTACAACCAAATATAGTAATTATCTTATAGAACCACGGGAAAACAATATACTCTCCTCACTTTAAAAATAGAGAAGTGGAGAAAAATCTAATAAATTTATTAAGAAAAGGGAAGTTAGTGCCAAAGAAACCCATCCATCAGTTAATCACTTGCTTATGATTCTAATGGGACAACAACCAGACAATCCACTGACACTACAGAAGAAGGAAATTCCCCACCATCAACCTTTCTATCCACTGGTAACAATCACTAATGCTCTTATATACATTCTCTGGGCCCAAGCAAAAGTAATTTTGTTCATGTGATTCATGACTTCTGTAGAAGGCCAGCTTCCTATTAGAACTTCAGGGGACAAAAGCTTTATGATTTCAAACTGTGGTTGCAGGTGACAAAAACCTAGTTCAAGTAAAAGGAAATATATGGGCTCCTGACATTTGTGGGCTTATGTCTGGGCCTGGGTGGAGGGAGTTGGCCATCGGCACATTCAGAAGCAGGAGTCCGAGTAACACAGTGTGGCTCCCTCCCCAGGGTTTCATGTTTGTTTGTTTTGGCTTCTTTCCAACTGTAGTTAAAATGGTATGTGTGTGTGTGTGTGTGTGTGTGTGTGTGTGTGTGTGTGTAATGTGTATACACATATATGTAGATGTGTTTGTACATGCATTTGTGTACTGAGGAAAGTGGGTGTTGGTGACAGACTCATTCTTGTTGCTTTGTGTCTTTTGTTTCCATTTTTCAAATATGAGAACAATAACACGGTGCATTCTACATTATGTACTGATTATGGGTATAATTAGAGTGAGTGGAGGAAAAATATCAAAAATGGCATCCTGGGAAACTAATGCTCCTCTTGCCAGAACGAGAGTCTATTACTAGAGAGGCAACACAGATGCTGGGCAGACTAGCAGGAAATAACTTCAAAATGTACCATAATAAGCCACTGGGAAATTAATATATGTTTCATTAAGAAAAATATTAGATAAAAGTCAAAAATATTAACATAGGAAATTTTAATCAATTTTAACAGACATGTGATTGGTTTATGATAAGGTTTATGATAAGGTTTATTCTGAAAATACAGAATTCATTTCTTTACTTGCTCTTCCTAGAAAGACAGTGTCTTTTCATTGGTAAGATAAACAGAAAAGCAACAACCTCATTAGAAGTGGTAAAGTGTACTACTGTTGTCTGGCCTAACAAACTCTGTTGCATTATTTCCATGTTTAGTCACACCCTTCCCACAGAAGAAAAAGGAAAAACACTGATCTCTTAACAATTTATAATCTTTATTGTATTTCTTAATGCATTTGTTAACATCTTGGCACTCTTTGATCAACAATACTAAGTTATTAACTTAGATTTTGCCAATGCTTCGAACATTCTTAGAATCACATGTTAAAGTAACAACTGGAATGATAAGAAAGTAACTTTGAAAATACAACAATCAAGAAAATATTTTTCCCAAATTATAACTCTAATATAGATATATATTATACTCATGTCCCTTTTACATTATAAGAAAGGTTCTTTTCTTTCTTTTTAAATGGTACTGGGAGTGAATACTTCCAACCATGCAGCAAGCCCAAAAGGCTATTTTACATATGGAGTATGGTACTCACAAAAGTCTCTTGAATATTATACCTGACACAACTGTAGCTGTACTTTAAGAGAAGTGACTTTCAATGACAACTATTGCTTATGCATAAGTTCCCATACTGAACGCCAAGATAATGATACATTACACTGTAGAATGTCCACCTCTGTCCAAAGGCCAGCTGACCAGTGTACCCTTAGAGGGCCTATCTTTTCTCCTATCTGATAACTAGGATGCTTCAGAAGTCCACTTCTGCCTCAATAACTGTCTAGTGTTTAAGATATCACAGAGAAAGCACTTCTTCCAAATCTAATCCACCATGTCCAATAACAACACTAAAAGCTCACCAATTCTTCAAACCCGGGTCTTGCCCAGCATTATTTCCTCTCCCTGGATAAGGCTAAATTAGAAGTACCTCAATAAAATCACTAGCCTAAGTTTAAAAAAATTTTTATGTAGAAAGTCATTCAACATTTAGAATCTTTTCTGAATAAAAATATGAGCCTAAAATTTTAATATCTGTTATTTTCATATTTTTGAACTCTGCTGACACTGTGGCTAAAGACAAATGGTAAATTATAGCCCTTTGGCCTAAGGAAAAGTACAAATAGCCCCCTGGGCCTCAGTAACAGACAAGGAATCTTAAGGATCTTTCTGGATATAAAGAAACAGTATATGGTTTTCAAATCTGAAAACTACCCAAGTTGATCCGTTAGATTTCTAGTCCTCTTCTTATATTTAACCTTAGACTTTGGGAAAGCACAAGTGGATGTTAGGTTGTCTATGAGGGCAACTTCTCAATGAGATTTCAGCACCAATCCATGCTGTACCTTCTAGTTTCTTCTACAGATCAGTTGCTTTTCTCCCCAGAGACACTCTCGTTTGTCCTCTTGTGTATCTATTAAGCTACAAAAAGTATGGGAGGAAGGGGGACGGTCTAGGGAGACAATATGCAATTACAGAATCAGAGTCCCCTAGAGAAAATATAATCATTAAGAGAGCATTCCTCCTAATAACAAATTCACATACGCTATTTTTCTTTCAGGGCTATTAATAATGTCATAATGTAGTTATGAGGAAAAGCACACCAGAGGAGCTCTTGCTAGGGCCCACCTTAGTGGATACTGCATATATTTAGCATACATAACATAAAGGCATGGCTACATCCATGTGAGCACCAATAGTAAAGACAACCTTCTCAGCACTTATGAAACAAACTTAGCACAAACATTTTTCTTTTGTTTTCATTAAAACATCATAACACGCTTGAGAAAACAAAGCTACATGGCTGTCTAAGTTCTGAAACACTAAAAGAAAACTTATGAAAAACAGCTTGTGAAATACACAATTGTGATCCTGATGTCCTTTCAATTAAATCCTATATGTTTAAAATAAAAAAACTAACACAAATGTCTGTTTCATATTTCAAGTTCTGATCTGCTGCATTGGGATGAGTTTTGGTGAAACCTGTAAAATGAAGGGAAAAAAAGAGTAATTAAAAACCATGCCATACACATATCCTTAGAATTTCTAAACTTGAATGATATAAGCAATAAGCAGCTTTGCTGTAACAAAGCTGTCTTAATCACCTCCTTCCTTGGTGGGACACATAGCTGATATTCACAACGTAAAGAAAGGAGATGGACCCCCAGTGGGGGGTCCATCTGAGATGACCCACCTCAGTGGGACAATATCCTTCCAACAGCGCACTTAGCTGCCCTACTTATCAACAGATGACAAAACTGATGAGTGTAACACTTCCATGAACCAATCACCTTCCATAAAGCCCATTTCTGTCCAGAGATTGGAGGCATAACAGTTTCCTTACTAGATAATATTTTTCACTCAGAAACACCGACACAAATGTAGTGAGCACATTTGAGTACCTAGTCATTCTTAACTTTCTTGAATTATACTCCCTAAGTTAATGACTGGGGCTGTCAACAGAAAAGGGGCAGGGAAGGGGCAGAAGGGGACAAGGGAAGGGTTTTGACAGGCAAGGCCTCCACTGGATAGATCACGATTTCCAAGATGAGTAACTCTGCAACCTCAGTCAAGGCAGTGTCAAGCACAGGTCTCCAAATCCTCAGAGTGCAGGACCTATAACTGATGTAATCTGTGAATTGCCTGGAGATTATATATATATATAAAATATATAAACGTCAATGAAAAGTAAATGATCATGGCTAAATCTTATTAGAAATTTCAGAATCAGAAGGGTCGGAATTGAGTTCAGTGGTGTGCCATCCCTGTCTCACAAGCACAAGGTCCTGAGTTCAATCCCTGATACTGCCAACAAACAAACCAACAAAAACTATAGAAATTTCAGAATCAAGAGAAAAATGATACAAAAGCAATAAAACAATTCCAAATTATGACAAAAGGTGGTAACAGCATTAAAACAATGTTGATTGTGTTCAATGCATTTAGGAGCACTGTCATTCCTGGGACAAACACAAGAATAAATACACACTTAAAGTAGAGCTAATAGAAGGAGATTCTAAATGTAAGTGATCTGGGTTAGTTGTGATAGGCAATTTAAAGTATGATATCAAGTTAATTTCTCTGGGTTTTGTTTTGCTTTGCTTTTTAGGCAGGGTCTTACAATGTACTCTAGGTTGGCCCTGAAATCATGGGGTGGCTGGCCTCGAACTCACAGAGCTCCACCTGCCTCAGCCTCCCATGTACAGTGATTACAGGCCTGTACCACCATTCCTGGTTGTGCCATCATGCCTGATCATATTTATTAATTTGAGATGAGAATTATGCCCAAGGCCTGAGTTAGGAAGAGTCTCTGGAAAGCACAGCATGCAGTATTAAAATTTAGGTACTTTGGGATGTGGCAATGGAAATGGGCCAAATTAACACTTCGCCTTCTAGGATAAACAATACTTTGTAAAATTAATAAGTAAATGAATGCGTTATTAAATCAACTTCAGAGAACTAGAAGAAGTGTTCTTAAGAATGGTTAAAGCACGGCCGGGGATTTAGCTCAGTGGTTCTGGCGCCTGTCTTGCAAGCACAAGGACCCGACTTTGATCCCCAGTAACCACAAAACAATACTGGGTGTGGAGACTCACGCCCAGCAGCAATCAGTACCACATACCACAGTGCCAGGTGTGGTGGCTCACGCCTGTAATCCCAGCACTCGGGAAGCAGAGGCAGGAGGATTGCTGTGAGTTGGAGGCTGAGTTCAGGGCCAGCCTGAACTACAAAGCGAGACCCTGTCTCAAAAAAGAAAAAAATAAAAAATAAAAAGAATGCTTAAAGCAGTATTAATAATTAAAAGAGGAAGCAATTAATTGCCTTTGATGAGGATATTTTTGGTTCATATATCTTCTATATTAGTTCTTCACATTGTCAAGTTAATGACCTTTCTTCCATTTTTATGCTAAAAATGACTAAAAATAAACAATAAGCCATCATTTTCTACTAAAAGAATGAGTAAAGGGGATTAGTAAAGCTTGGCATAGAGTTTAGGATAAACAAGAATGCGTTCAGTATGGCCAGTTCCAAGAGCAGACACACAGTAAGAGACAAAGTGATATTCCACACAAATAGACCTTTAAGGATCGGTCCTAAGAATAACGAAGGACATATGAGCTCTTTGTATTTAATTAGGTATGTCTCACAAACATTCTTTCATTGTCATTTGTTTAACAATAGAACATCTGTGGAAATAATTAATTGAAATGAAATTATTCTTCTTTGAAAGCAGACCATTTCCAATAGAGACTTAGAGCATTTCCTTTAAAAGGAAACTGGGCACAAAACTTTTTAAGTGAAACATCTGATCCTTTTCCTTGCAATGTCAGCCCTATTTTGAGCTCTTCATATCATTCATATTCTCAACTTAAAAACTGACTTTTATTGAAAAAGAAGATGAAGCTTTATAGAGACAGACTTGGCTTGTCTATCTCGTAATGAAAAACATCTACTAAACCACCACTTCTCATTCTGCTCTCCCATAGTCTCATCAGCACCGAAAGCTCATGCAAACCAAAGCTCATTATTCTGCCAACATGATCTACTGGCTAAGCAGAGACAGTAAGATTTAAGCGTAGAAGATAAGCCAACAATTTGTCTTTTCAGTCAATACACACCCCAAGAGCATACTGCTTAATTCTGGTATAATACCAGTTAATAATAAATATTAAGAGGATAAATGTATTGAATTTGGCAAAGAATGTCTGCAGGAATTTTCTTTTGGAGTGTTGTTTTAACTTTTTGATGTTGGTGCTATAGCTGTATTTGCACCTAAAGAATAAGACCAAGGTTCTTGGGAGTGAAAACTGTACCAATTAGTTGTACTTTTTCAAAGTTCATAATTTAATAGGCAATATGCACTGCGTATTTAACAACCATAGTTGACCAACAATTTTGATTGACTGTATGATGTTCAAATATTAATTCACTTTTAATTTTTTGAATAAAAACAACAAATATTTCCTAAGAGATTCATACACGTTTATGGTAAATTTAATATAACTTAAGGATTTATCAGAACTTAAAGCTTTATCAAAAATAAATCACTATTCTGGGCCAGAGATTTAGCTCAGCGGTTCTGGCACCTGCCTTGTAAATGCAAAGGCCCTAGCTCGATCCCTAGTAAGAAAATACCACAAAGCCAGGCATAGTGATTCATGCCAAGTAGCAATCTGTACTACATGCCACAGTGCCAGGTGTGGTATCTCATGCCTGTAATCCCAGCACTCGGGATCCAGCAGAGGCAGGAGGATTGCTGTGAGTTTGAGGCTTGCCTGGGCTCAGGGCCAGCCTAAACTAGAAAGCAAGACCCTATCTCAAAAAAAAAAAAACAAACAGAGAATCACTATTCAAAATGATCAAAAGGTGAAGTACCCTAAATGTTCATTAACAGATGAAAATTATGAAACACTAATGAAAGAAATTAAAGTGGATGCAAAAAAATGGTTCTTATAGATGAGAAAAATCAGTATTGCTAAAATGCCCATTTTATCAAAGTTAAATATCTATCAAAATATCAACATCTTTGTTCATAGGAATAAAAAAATCCTAAATTCATATGGAGCCACAAAAACAAAACAAAAATGACTTCCAATAGCCAAAGTCATATCAAACAAAAAGAACAAAACAGGGGTTATTAACTTACTCAACTTCAAAATAAATCAGAGTTATCAATAAAGGTGTAAAACAGATATTTAGACCAAATGATGCAGAACAGAAATCCTAAAAGTAAATCCATACATGTATAGTCAACTGATCTTTGAGCAAAGGTTTAAAGACATACATTATAAGAAGGTCAGTGTTTTTGATAAGTGGTGTGAGGAGAATTACATTGAGTGAAATATTTTTACACTGTAAGAGAATGAAACAGAATCCATATAACTTGACCTCTCCACCAGTTATAAAACTAAATTCGACCTGGTTAAAGACAAGGTTTTTGTGTGTGCATGTGTATGTGTATGTCTCTAAGACCTGAAATTATGTATGTAACTACTAGAAGAAAATATATCAGGATGGATAATGAAATGAGCAATCATTTCAAAATAAATTTGGATAAGACTTTGAAGGCACAGAATACAAAACTGGAGGTAGACAGATGAGAGTACATCAAACCAAAGAGCTTCTTCACAGCAAAGAAAACAGAGTGAAGACAAACCTGCAGAACAGGATAAAATATCTGTGAACTATACACTTGACAAGTTCACTATTCAGAATATGTATAGAACTTAACTCAATAAGAACAAATTAAAACAAAAATTCTGAATAATCCAAATACAATAGGCAATAAACCTAAATAGACATTACTCGAAGGAAGATACGCAAGTGGTTAAAACGTAAACGTATGACATAATAATCAAAGCTGCAGTGAAACATCCCCCCATTCTGATTAGAGCGCTAATCAGCCTTTTGGCTAAGATCCAGTGTGAAGAGACAAATGATAATTAAGTGCCAGCAAAAGTGTAGAAGAGAAAACAACATCATTTGTGATTACGTAAATTAGTATGACCACTATGCAAAACAGTATGCACCAATAAAGATTAAAAAAAAACAGTATGTAGTTAGCTCAGAAACTTAGAACTACATACCATCCAAAACGGCACTTCTGGTATCGAGCCAGAGGGTATAGAATCAGTCATGGAAGAATTATCTATAGTCTTAGTTTGAAAACAAACTAATCAACCATCAATTATGGATTTAAAAAATGGTACATATACACAGGAGAATATTACTTAGCTATCAAAAAAAAAAAGGATTTCTGCCATTTAAGAAAACGCAGATGAAACTGGAGGTCAATCTGTTGAATAAAACAAGCTTGGCATAGAAAAACAAGTTCTGCATCATCTCCTTTGTACATGGAATATTGAAAAGGCTGAGTTTTGTAGAAGTTGAGATATAATTGTGCCTCCTACGAACTAGGGAGTGTTGGCAGGAAGGAAGAATTGATCAGTGGTTACTGCATTACACTCAGAGAGCAGGGAGAGGTTCTCTCAATGTTTTCCCACAGTCAGTGACTATAGATAATAATAATGCAATGGTCACTTCAAAAATCTGAAAGAAAAAATTTGTGTTTGTATCATAAAGAAATAATAAATAACCAAGAAGATTTTTTTAGTCTTGATTTTGAGCACTATACAATGTATACATATATTGAAACATCATATAGTAGCTCATAAATAGATATAATTTTTAAAGTATCAGGTAAAACTAGTAATAAAAAGATGGGATAGTATTGGAATACAAGAGGGACCATGGAGATATTTTTCAAGATATGAAGATATGGGAAATGGCACTTTTTATGAAAAAACAGTAAAAACTTATCCATTTCATTCCTGATTTACTGGCATGTATAACAAAGAAATTGATAATGAGGGTATTCTGTTTTGTATGTTCTTCTGCAGCAGACAGTAGAAAATTCTATGGCTCTCAGATACATCATCTGACAAAGAGGTTAACCTTCTCATACACAAAAAACAAAAATAAAGAACAGCTGATTAAGATTGATTTGCTTTTATCATTGGAGTAAGAAATTCTAGAATATAAATAATATCCCTACTGAAGAATATTGAAAGGCTAATTAAATATGTGCTTTTCAAGCAAAATATCACTAGGGAACTTCTTTTTTCTCAGAGAAATTCAGAAAAGGTTAATAGACAAAGACCTAGGAACAGAACCACTATTATGGTTTCTTCCATTATTATGTGGATAATGAATTACGCAACAAATTTGTTTTAAGGAAATCTGTCATGCACTGATAGGTACAATCCAAGCATGTAGTATACAGGAAATTATGTATGAAACTTATACATGACTTGTAAAACAATTTGCATTGAATGTGTTTCTCCAAGGATAGCTGCAACACTAACATATGTCCTTCTTGTTACAATTCATTGTAATTAGCAGAATCTTTCTTTGAAAACTATCTAAGAATCTAATCTATTATTTCAGAGACATATTGCCTTTACTTTCAGTTAACTTCAAAAAGCTGAGTCAGCCATCTTAAGTGGATTTAAAAATCAGAAAGCATCATTTTGTTCACATCTTTGAGTTAATCAAGTTTAACCACATATGACATATGTTTAAAAAGGATGGCTGCCTGGCACTTCACAGAAAATGGCTTAGAGATCTGCTCCTCCCCCTGCTTTTGAGCTGAGGCCAGGCGGTGAGTCAGAGCACAGCTCCTGCTCCCACCCCCTCTCTTCTGGAGGCTCCTTCCCTTCCACCCCTGATCACCACAAAGGTCATTTCCCAAAATGATCACAAATTAATGGTTCATGTCTTATAAACATTCATTCATTGAGCACGATACAGCACAAGAGACTGGATTTGCTCACAGAAACACTTACAGCAAAGTCACACCCAGTGCTCTTTTGTATGTCATCCACTGTCAGGCCTTCCCAGAGCTCAATCAGAGTCAGCCCTTTCTTCTTGTCCACGTCAAACACAGCCTGTGGGGGTCAAGGAAATGACAATGATAACTTCCATCACCATTTTTTGGTAGCACAGAAGATTCTGAAAATCAGCGATGAAAAATGTCAACCACAGCTACTATAAATAAATGTCAACATCCTCATCAGCAATAGTTGTAGAATACTGTTGATGCCAGAAAAGTTACTCACTGTTAACTACTGGTGGCAATTTATTACTATTGTCATCAGTTTTTAAAATCTACCTCCTTTAACTATGTCTAAGACTTTTGGTGAAATCTTAGTGAGGGAATTTAAAAATGACTTGTACAAGAATAAAGGCAGGGAACTAAGCTATAATCAGAAAGAAAAACAGCATTGATTAAAAAAAAAGTATATAAATCCTTCTGGGTAAAGAAATACAGGAAACAAAAGAAGGTGCTCTAAAGAGCTTCAAAGTAATTATAAAACAATAGCTATCCCAGCCCTGAAAGACTTTTTAAATAGTAAACATTCCTCTCTAAAGTTCAATGAAAACACACCATTCCCAAGAGGAGAAGACATAGTTAGGTCAACTATGAGGAGCCAACTTCACCTTAAACATTCCATTGTGACATTCTGGACCATTGTCACAGGTGACAGTAGTGCCAGTTGGCATAGCTTCATTTGGAGGGGGTAGTGACCTGAAAACTCATTTAACATAACCTTCCACCTGAGAATTCTTCACAAGTCGCCCAAGATGGTCTTGGGACCTCTGCTTAGATACTTCCATTGAAGGAGTCTTATTTGTGTCAAGGAGGTTAATTAGAACAAATAAGAGAAAGAGTATCTCTGAGTTTTGTTATTAAGAACAGGCACAGAAATGATTTAGAGAGATGATAACTATGGAAAAGTGAGTATCAAGTCTTCGAAATCAAGAACAAAAAATCTATAGCCAACTGACTTGTTGCTTGAAAAAGTCTTTTACTGACATATTTATCTCAACTTAATTAACTCCTAGTTCATTATTAAAAAGCCAGTGATCTATTAGTTTTTAAAAAGAGAAATGTTTACTTTTGAAATATTTAAGATAGTTCCATTTTATGATGTAAAGAGGAAGAAGTAAGAGCAGCTAAGAAATATATGAAGAAATGCTCAATGTCACTGGTCATTCGAGAGATATAGATGAAAACAACACTGAGATTTCATCTCATTCCACAAAGAATGGGCGCTGTCACAGAACTGGCCAGCAACAAATGTTGGTGAGGCTGTGGAGAAAAAGGAAACTTCTCCACTGTTGGTGGGAGTATAAGCTTGTACAATCTCTGTGGAAATTGGTGTGGAGATTCCTCAAAAAACTAGGATTAGAGGTCCCGTTTGACCTGGCCATTGCTCTGCTAGGTATATACACAAAAGAAATAAAAGATTCATATCAAACCAACATATGTGCACCCATGTTTATAGCAGCTCAGTTTGTGATAGCTAAATCTTGGAAACAACCCAACTGTCCATTAACTGGAGACTGGATAAAGATGTGGTTCTTTTATAAAATGGAGTATTATTCTGCCAATGAAAAGACTGAGTCATTCACACTCAAATGGATGTACCTTTAGGACATCCTCATAAGTGAAATAAATATGTCACAGATATATAAATAGTGTATCTTTTCTCTGATATGAGAAACTGAAGATGTAAATGAGTTCTAGTATATGCAGTAGATATTGTGAAACAGAAAATATTTAAAAGGAAAGAGGGTATAGGGGTAAATAATGAGGGGGAAAAGAATGTGATAATAATAAAGAAAAAAGGAAACAAAGATTATGTATATAGGGGGTGGGGGATTGCAGGGTGGGGGGAAAGGGGAAAAAATGAGAATCAAGTCATGTCATACTCTGGTACAAACTCTCAGTGTTGAATGTGATGATGAGGAGTATATATAATGTTCCAATAAAGATTTGAATTTACAAAAAAGATACAAATGAAGCCTAAGGCCTAAAAGCTACAAATTGCTCAACTAAGAATGAGTTTTGAAACTACTTGTTTTAAGGTTAATTACTGTATCATAATATAAAGTGTAAATTTCAGTTAACAGTTAATTATACCCAAGGTGCTAATGAGGAAGGCATTTTTTATAATCTCATTCTAGCAGCACGCAGCAATCGAGGTCATATTGTCCCTGAACTTTACTTCAAAGAGAAACACAACAGACATGCTAGTGGAACTTTAGTCCTGTATGTGCTGCCCTTAACAACATCCTCATTCATTCATTCAGCAAGTGTTTGTCCAGCACCTGTTCTATATGGAGCACAATGGTAAATGTGCACTTGTCTTTTGCAAAACACAAACTTAGTTCCAAACTTAGGCTGTCTTGTTTATACTCACTTTGGCAGTACAGTGTCACCTATCTGTCAGGCTCCAATCATCCTCATATGCTAACAATTCCCACAAGTTTGTTCAGTTACTTCTCCTATGAGCTCTAGATCAAAATTTCCAATTGTTTTTTTTTAATTATCTTTATTGGTACATTATGAATACACATGACAATCACATTCAACATTGACAGTTTGTAGCAGAATATGACATGACTTGATTCTCATTTTTTCCCTTTTCCCCCCACCCTGCATCCCCCCACCCCCTATATACACAATCTTTGTTGTCTTTTTTCTTTATTATTACCACATTCATTTTCCCTTCATTATTTACCCTTAAAAATTTCAAACTGTTTATCAATATTTCTGACAAGATGACCTCACAGTATCAATTTGAGCATGCTCAAATAAACCTGTTCTTTTCCTGCCTCCTGTTGCTTCTCATCCTTCTCCACTTAAAGTCTCCGGCTTCACGAATCCAGACTGACCACTGATTTATTCCAGCTTCAGATGTACTATTTGTGGGCCCTATGGGGTCATAAATTTAATTTTATATAAAAGTAAAAAATGTGAAGGCACACGGTGGAGCTGGGACTGGGACTGGGCCAGGCCAGCACTGAGTTGCTGTACCCCACTTGAACAGCACTTACACTCTGACTTCTCCCGAGACCAACCCGCGAGACTCAGGCCGGAATCTGCACCTAGCCAGTGAGTGCCGGGGTTGTGCTGGGACTTGTTAAGAGGCATAAGGGTCAATGACATCAGAAAGATGACCCAGGAAGAAATCATTTCTTAAAGGTTCTAATTATTAGCAAGAAAGATAATTGCAACAAGCACTTCACAAACATTAACCCAGAAATTAAACCAAAAACATTAACAATAGCAAAAATATCAAAGTGACAATTAACACCCAAACATAGACTTCCCAATCTCCAAAGCTTTACATCATTTAGTGAATGCTAGCTGTTGGTTTTCCATAAATAGCTTTTGTCAGGGTGAGATAAAGACCATCTATTCCAATTTTCTCTAGGGTTTTAATCATGAATTGATGTTGGATTCTGTCAAAAGCTTTCTTTGCATCTCCTGACACAATCATATGTTTTTTGTCCTTGATTCTATTAATACAGTATATTGGATTTACTGAGTCACCTGGATTGGTGAACCACCCAAGCATCTCTGGGATGAATCCCATTTGGTCAGTGTGAATCATCTTGATAATCCTTCATCAGTACCTTATTAAAAAATGAGCCCCTCCAAATTTAAAACCCAGTCCAAAAATGGGCATCTGAAATGCACAGACACGTTTTAAATGAAGAAGTAAAGGCAGCAAGAAACATGAAAAACATGTTCAACATCTCTGGTCCTTCAAGTGATACAGATGAAAACAACATTGAGATTCTATTTCACTCTAAAAAAATGACTGCTATTACAAAACTATTTTTATAGGTTTTTTGAGACAGGGTCTTGCTTTGTAGTTCAGGCTGGCCCTGAGCTCAGCCTCCAACTCACATCACAGTAATCCTCCTGCCTCTGTCTCTCTAGTGCTGGGATGACAGGCGTGAGCCCCCATGCCTGGAACTGTGGTATGTGGTACTGGTTGCTGCTGGGCATGAGTCTCCACACCCAATATTGTATACGGTTAACCGGGCATCAAACCCAGGCTCTTGCACTTGCAGGACAGGTGCTGGAACCACTGAGCTATATCCCCGGCCCCTATCTCATTTTTGACAAAGGAGCCAAATACTCTCACTGGAGGAAGGATAGCCTCTTTAACAAATGGTGCTGGAAAAACTGGACTTTAACCTGCCAAAGACTAAAGCTAGACCTAGCTCTTTCACCATGTACTAAAATAAAATCAAAGTGGTTTAGGGGCCTAAATATTAAAACAGACACACTAAACCTGCTACAAAACAGGTTAGGTAAAACTCTTTAAGACATTGGTTTAGGGAAAGATTTCATGAACAAATCACCCATAACACAAGAACTGGTAGAAGAAATCAATAAATGGGATCTCATTCTATTGAGAGGTTTCTGCACAGCAAACGAAACCATCAGCAAAGTGAAAAAGCAACCAACAATATGGAAATCTTTACTAGCCACCTCTCAGACGAAGCGCTACTATCTAGAATATATAAAGGGCTCAAAAAAATCAATCCACCCAAATTTAAAGACCCAATTCAAAAATGGGCATCTGAAATGAACAGACACTTTTCAGAGGAAGAAATAAAAGCAGCTAAGAAGCATATGAAGAAATGCTCAACATCACTAGTCATTTGAGAGATGCAAATGAAGACAACATTAAGATTTCATCTCATTCCACAAATGGGGTATTAGCCATAAAGAATGATAAATTTGAGTCACTTACACTCAAATGGATATACATTGAGGACATACTCAAAAGTGAAATAAATAAAACACAGATGTATAAATACCATACTGTTTCTCTAGTACGAGAAACTAAGATGTAAATGAGGTCTAGAATGTATGACAGATATTATGAAGCAGAAAGAAAATGTTCAAAGGGAAAAGGGAAAGGAAAAGGGAGGTTAGGAGAAAATAAAGAAGGAAAGAAAAAAATTGATAGTAAAAAAACAAGAAACAAAGCTTATGCATATGGGGGTTGAGTTGAGAGGGTGGGCAGAGGAAAGGGAAAATGACAACCAAGATATGTCACGTCCAGGTACAAATTTTTAATGTCAAATGTGAGCATAATGTGTATACACAATGTACCAATAAACTCAAAATTAAAAAGTAAAAAATGTTTATGCTAAGAATCTATTTATAAACATATATTTATAATATACACAATTAAATTACACTTAGGACAAGGTTTCTTATAGCACTGATTAAAATTTAATACTTTACAAACATCACATTGGATCGAAATTTTTCTCTCCTTGCTGCTGGAACATGAGACAAATCTTTTTCTATTATTTTTATCAGTACGTTTTTTGGACTCATCTACAACAGGAATCTCTATACCCAGGATTTCTGCTATAAGTTTTCATAATTTTATAAGGCACATATTTAATAGCCATTCTGGTATGCAGATTTTCCTCAACTAACTGCACCCAGAGGGTTTAATAAAATCAAAACATTTTATCATTTCACCTCATTTTGAAAACCAGTATAACACATGGTAGGTAACACCTACAACATTTTAAATGGCATAAAAACTTGCCATTGGCCAACAGTTGGTTCTCTTGGACCCCGAATATATGCACATTTTCCACCCAAAGTTTCAACTCTAAATTTTATGTCATTATAAAAATGAATGCTATCAGGCTTTTGAGTTGCTTCATCAACAGAACCACTGTGGTGCATACTTGATATTAATGTTACCCCTTTACCTTTTTTTGCTATGTATGAAACTAATTGCTGATAGCATAAAATCCTAATACTGATGCCTGAACAGTCTGTTTTCTATCTGGTACAAATTCAGGTGGTAGAGCCCTCTTATTTTTTTTTAAGTAACTACATAAGTCAAGTTTTTCTTTTTTAAGTTCACCAAGAAGCTCCACTGAGCTACACCAAGAGTCACAGCTAATATTGTTTTTAGCACCTTCAATACAATCCACAAGCCTCACAACTCTTGTATGATTTGATAAGCCTCACAGCTCATAGGATTAGCTGCTTTTATTTCAGCATCAGAACATATTTCTGCATTTAGCATATCGTGAGTCTTAGCATCAGCTGAAACCTGTGACCTTATGCCACATTTAGCTAGCTTGTTAGGTGCAAATATTCTAAAATTGCATTTTCCTCAAAATAGTACTAGCATCTCATCTAAGTTAGGTAAAATCCAGGAAAAAAACAAAACATGACTTTAATCTGCTGACAAACTCATCAAATGAATCTGATATAGCAACTGACTAACTTATTTATGTTGACTCTCTTTTTTCTAGTTTTGACATTATCAAACTTAAGGCAACATACTAAAAATGAAAATCGGGCCAGACTTATGGTAGCATGAAAAATGGGTCTTCTTGTTCCATCTTTTGCCCCCGTTGAACAGATATCACTGTGGCCAGACTTAAAAACTTTATAAAAATTTAAGTTAGTGCTTTGACAAAGGAAAAAAAGTGTTATCATATTTACCATAGGTAGGTCTGGGAGACCTAGGAAATTATTCCCTATAGAACTGTAAACACTGAACTTGAAATCTTGCGTGCACTGTATCAAACACTCCTTGTAGTGGCAAACTACAGAAGTGATGAGTAAGCAACATTGAAAAATGAAAACACAGCATTTAAAAAATACACTGGGTCCTCAGAGACCATCTGTGGTAGCTGTGGGTTAATAAAACTGGTCAAAAGGTTTTCCTCTCTAGAGAAAAAACTTGAGAATCATCTGTGCTTCAATACATGCATCCTACTCATTATCAAATTAGGTCAAGTCTATTTCTTAAATCTCATTCTAATCTCTCTCTCTCTCTCTCTCTCTGCTGTGTGAATTAGATCTGAATTTGTTTACACCAGACATGAGTCCTTGTAACTGGACTTTGTCTCACCACTTTTCCCTTTACCAAAATACGAGTTTTTTTTTTTTTTTTTTTTT